>NW_024121432.1:32618311-32852217 GCF_016745375.1 Pimephales promelas | reverse complement strand
TATTCTATTCCCCTGCGGTCAGCGCAGAGTGATGCAAATCAAATCAAACACATACACATTTACTTCCAATATCAAATTGAGCTCATTCTCTCCCACACACATACCCAAGAAGAACTCACTAAAAAAAAAAAAAAAAAAATAGCAGACGGACTCACCCATATAAAAACATGTTTAGCATTCATATCTAGCTGTTTTTCTCCGCTCCACTGATTCTATCATCCTACCGAATCCATAACAAACAACAACCAAAACAAGCCTTGCTGCTTGTCCCGATCTGATACTGACAGACCTTTAGAGCAGCTGATTCACTTTGACTCCATATTCCTGTCAGTCAGTCTTCTAATCTCCCGTATGAATTAAATATGTCATGTAGTGCATGTCTGAGGCCAATGGAGCAGAGAACGGTATTTGAATATTGAGTGTTCGCGTGAACTTTATCTTTATTCAGCTGAAGGGAACATGCAATAGAGTTCTGACTCTGGCTCACTATCAAAAAAATCATTGTGTCTATGGAAAGTCCCCATTACTTGTATAAGGATGCATTAAGTTGATGAAAATTGACTGTTAAATATCTCAGATATTAAATATCTCAAAATTCAAATGTCTTTTTGAATTTTCTATTCATCAGAAATTCCTGAAAAACTAAATGCATCATTGTTTCACAAAAATGTCAAATATTGATAATAATAACAACGCCAAATCGGCATATTCGAATGACTGACTTCTGAAGCTGTAATGATGCTGTTAAATAAAAACAAATATTTCAATAATACAATAGAAAACTGTTATTTTAAATTGTAATAATATTCCATAATATTACTGTTTTTACTGTAATGTTTACCACATTGATGTAGCCTTGGAGAACATAAGAGACTTCTTTCAAAAAAAAAGAGAGAAAATATATTATTTATATATTAATTTTATTATAATTAGTTGTTGTTTTAAAAAAAAAAAGTTTTCAGAGTGATCCAATATTCGATTAACATATTGCAATGCATCAAAAACGAATCTTAAATATCAGCAGGGAAATCAATCTTGAACAGGCAAGAAGGGCCATAAAGTGAACGAGTTTGTGGAAACTCATTCCGAGTGTTTACAGACCTCACATCACCTCCAACGTTAAAAGAGGCATTTCTTGGTCTATCGGAAACGTTAGAGATTGGAGTGGTGGAATTGCAGGATTTCCTCATGAGATTGTGGATATATTGAGGCCTTAGGACACAGGGAACACAGGTCAGCAGCGCATTGAACAGATGGATGTTTCATCCAGGATGGTCTTGGGTTGTACTTTGCTCTTGCTCTTTGCTGACTTAGATATGTCTGCTTTAGACGAGCGCTTCATTTATAATGAACTAAAAATGACCTAAACGGGGTGTTAGTAGGGTTGAAACACCTCTTTTCCAAAAGGCATCTTTAATTTTGATCTGTGAATTAGTGCATTTGACATAAAGATTATGATTCATAATTCCAGGTTTGTACTGGCTCTCTGTGAAAGGATCAACAAATGCATTTTAAGGAATACTGCTAAACTTCATCTTAAATTAGACATTTTTTTTAGGAATGCATGGCGTATCAGTACCACATTAGCTAATGGTCGATTTAGCTCTGACTAGGACATGATGGTTTAAACATGTGCTCAAAATGAGCCTGTCCAAGCTCCAAAAGGTTTTGATTAAGAAGAAGAAGCAGCTGCCAGATGGATTGTTGATTATATTTGTGATGTCACAATAATTTAATATGTAGCAAAAGGCCGTATTGCGGTATTCTGAGTGAGAAGATGGATTTCGAAGATTTTGCCAGTGGCTCTGTGAAAGGTCTGCTTGGAAGCCAGTCCTTGAAAAAGCTCTGGGTCAAACTACAAACTGGAGGGTGAAAAGGCACTGGGCATTATTAGCACCGTCCCAGCAGGGTTTCGAGTCTGGTTTAAGGATAGCGCATGCCTGGTGTGCTTAGTGGTGGTTTCATTAAAGCGTTTCTGCTTTTCAACGGGAGATCATTATTCTTGTCCACGGGAAATTAAAATTTGGTGACTAGGATCGCTTCTTTGTTCAGTTTGAAGTTCCTTCCCATAGGCTCTGGCCAGCAAGCGGATGTGGACAATAAAATAATGAGGTGGGCATTTGCCAAAAATCTTTCATTGTAAAAATAATATAATAATAACAATAACATAATAATAACAAACAAATAAATAAAAATTGCAATAGATACACACACACACTACATGTTTTCATGTTTTATGGGCAAACACACAGGGTGGGTAGCACTGTCGATAGTCCCTGGTTCAAGTCCCAGCTGAGCTGGGAGGCCAGGATCCAAATGCAATGTACATATATTAAATAAAATTTTTGCTTGGGCCCCCCAAAAGGCTTTTCTCAGCTGCTGTTTACTCTACTTAAAGGTGCAGTAAGCAATTTCTGAGAAACACTGTTGAAAGTAGATTGAACCGGGTAGCAAAACACACTTGTAGCCTAATCCACTCATGATGGAGGAGGAGAGAGAGAGTGAGCCGATCAGCAGTAGCGGGCGTGCCCACTCGTGATGGAGGAGTGCGTGAGCCAATCAGCAGTAGCGGGCATGTCCACTCATGATAGAGGACAGAGAGAAAGAGCCAATCAGCAGTAGTGGGCGTGTCCACTCATGATGGAGGAGAGAGAGAAAGAACCAATCAGCAGTAGTGGGCCTGTCCACTCATGATGGGGAAGGAGAGAGAGCCATAGACAGTATAAGAAGTGGACAGAGCCATCTCATTGGAACTCCATTGAGACAAGGGAAGCCCGTTTTTGGCGATTTTTTAGGACTTCCGTTCCTGACGCGCAGACTCAAACCGACTCAAACAGAGCTTGACGACGTAGATGTGACGTGAGCGACCCGTCTGTCTTCTAGTGGCTGTGGCATGAGAAATCTGAATCATTCCCTTCTGAAACATGCAGAGGCGGAGAGTGTGAGTAAGACCTGTCCATTAGCCATGAGGTATTCTGATTAATTATTTTGTCATTTTGCATCTCTCTACTGTGCGACAAAGAGTCGCTTGGTTATGACGCCATCGATAGGCTACTTTTACAAAAAAAATGCTTCTACGGGGCCATAACATAAGCTACAAGGTAATGGAGCATTTTATACATTGTCGTGTTTCTTTAGAAATATATAATGGACAAATGGGGTCTTCAAACGCCTCAGATGTAAAGTTATTCGCTGTCAAAGTGACGCCAAAATGAATGGGAGTCAATGGAAATGCTAACGCAAGTGAAGTTCTGCTACAAGATGGCAGCTCCTGCGAGGCTTCAACTTCCGGTCGATGGATTACCCCCTTGGAGAGAGCAAGATGGAGATTTGAAGAAATTGAAGAAAGAGAGAAGGCTGAGAGACATTGTAAAATAGAAAAGCTCAGAGGTCTACCAAAGGCAGGAGCTGGAGAGACCTAAATGATAATGCCTGGAAATATCAACAGTGTTTCTCAGAAATCGCTCCTTAAGTTTACTTTTGTTCTCAAAAAGAAGTCTTTTAATAAGGCGCAATAGAAGATGTTAAACTCGGGCCCTGTCCCAATACTCACTTGAGCCCTAAGGCCTTCCTCGAAGTGGACACTTGTTGAAAGTGCACTTAGCGGAGAAAGAGCGCAAGGGCCCGAAGCTGTGAAGAGCAGAATTGGGACAGTTTTGCACACCTCAAAAAGCTACTTTTTTTTTTTAACTCTTAGCCAGCAACCTTTCTGTTAATGCTATTAATATTAAAACAGTTTTTGGCTAAGATAAAATGTGATTGAGGTTTACCTGAGTTTATACTGCCTTACCATATTCACAGAGATTCGAAATGCAATGTTAATTGTTATTATGGAAATTGATATATGAAATTCCCATACATGAAAAAAAAATGAAAAAAAAAAAACATGACGTGTTGGTGATATATTTTGTATAGGCTATAGATTAAAATAGTCTAACATATAGGCTGTATAAAATAAAATGACACAACCTTGTCTCTTTTTATTTTATTGACCAAGAATAGCCATTATTAAAGTATAAGCTTAAAAAGTATAAGTAGTATAAGTATAAGAAGCTATATACAGTAAGTCAACAAATAAGGCAAGTTAAAAGATTCAGTCAAACATACGTTTCAACGTTACAGTTAAATAGCCTAAATATATAGTTATGAAACTTCACTTTTCCCCTCAGCCAAAACGATTTTCCAGGGAACAAATCATAGAATAATGAGATCAAAGATCGCCCGTCTGATGTACACAAGCCGATTTATAGCTCATGTTTAACCACTAGACACAGAGCCCGCGGGAAACGCAAGAATGACTAGCCGGGGCAAGGCTGTTGCAGGCGGGGTACATGAGCGCTGAGCACCCGCCGCCCTGTGACTACCTGGAACTCCGAACGTCAGATCAATTTTTTAAAATAGGCGCTATTTTTATAAATAAACCACAGATTTGAGCTTTAAACAACTATATTCTCGACTGAAAAACTCTTAAAACTACATTTCGTGACCCAATAACACAAATATTTTTGAAAAATTCTTCACCACACCGGCATCCTTTATCTTCGGAGTTTCCGCTCCCGAACAGCACCATAACAACCGTTCTCCCCTACAAGGATTCTGGGTAATATCCCACAGCAAAGTGAGGTCTGATGCGCACTTACGAAAAGGGTGCATTAAGTGCCCTTTTGATCACCCCTGGAGAACACTATTAGAGGATTGGGACACCCTACGGTCTTGCACCCCTTAGCGAGAACGCGCATTGAGGGGCACAAGGGCGCAAGTGATATTGGGACAGGGCCTCAGACAGGGGGTCAGAGTTATTTCTTATCTGCATTTTCAGGTCAACCTACTCAATTTTTTTTCCCACTAATGCTTTTTCGATTACATTACGTCCAGATCTGGTGACATCTGCGACATCTACACCGTGCAGCTGTGATAGTTTGGTAATCCTCATGTCATGCATTGTGTCTGCTTGATGGTTGACTACATAAAAAAGTTGCTCTCTTACTCTGTCAGTCTCTCTCGCTTTCCCTCAGTTATTTATTTCTCTCCATGTGAATAATTCAGCAAGCGCGCTAGTGGATATTTGTACATCCTGTGGGGTTTCTTATCAGCGGAACATTAAGTGGTGTTTGCCTTTAATGAAAGCCTGCGCTCTCTCTGGCAGACTCCAGCATATGTTACGCTGTGTAGAGTCACAAGGAAGGGGAACTGCTGCAGACCTGATCATTATCTTATTAGTGAGCAAAACTCAATTACCTGACATTCTCAGAGATCCAATACACACAAAACAGGAAGGACAACGTGTCAGTATGTCAAGAACACACACCGAACAGTCACAGGTACTAAAACTCAGACAAGCTCTAATGAACAGAGGCTGTAATGGAGAGAGAGAGAGCAGCTACTTTGGAAACTTTGCTACATGCTTTTAACATGTCTTTTTAACTCCTTCCAGACACTTAAAAAGTCTTGCATACTGTATACACACATGGTATGTAAATGAGTTAACATGTTTTATGAGGGGTCATGTACATATTCACTCACCTAAAAGATTATAGGAACACCTGTTAAATTTCTCATTAATGCAATTATCTAATCAACCAATTACATGGCAGTTTCTTCAATGCATTTAGGGGTGTGGTCCTGGTCAAGACAATCTCCTGAACTCCAAACTGAATGTCAGAATGGGACAGAAAAGTGATTTAAGCAATTTTGAGCGTGGCATGGTTGTTGGTGCCAGACGGACCGGTCTGAGTATTTCACAATCTGCTCAGTTACTGGGATTTTCACGCACAACCATTTGTAGGGTTTACAAAGAATGGTGCGAAAAGGGAAAAACGTCCAGTATGCGGCATTCCTGTGGGCGAAAATGCTTTGTTGATGCTAGAGGTCAGAGGAGAATGGGCCGACTGATTCAAGCTGATAGAAGAGCAACTTTGACTGAAATAACCACTCGTTACAACCGAGGTATGCAGTAAAGCCTTTGTGAAGCTACAACACACACAACCTTGAGGCGGATGGGCTACAACAGCAGAAGACCCCACCGGGTACCACTCATCTCCACTACAAATAGGAAAAAGAGGCTACAATTTACAAGAGCTCACCAAAATTGGACAGTTGAAGAGTGGAAAAATGTTGCCTGGCCTGATGAGTCTGGATTTCTGTTGAGACATTCAGATGGTAGAGTCAGATTTTGGCGTAAACAGAATGAGAACATGGATCCATCATGCCTTGTTACCACTGTGCAGGCTGGTGGTGGTGGTGTAATGGTGTGGGGGATGTTTTCTTGGCACACATCATTTTAAATTGGTTTCTTGAAGATGACAATGAGTTCACTGTACTAAAATGGCCCCCACAGTCACCAGATCTCAACCCAATACAGTATCTTTGGGACGTGGTGGAACGGGATCTTTGTGCCCTGGATGTGCATCCCACAAATCTCCATCAACTGCAAGATGCTATCCTATCAATATGGGCCAACATTTCTAAAGAATCCTTTCAGCACCTTGTTGAATCAATGCCATGTAGAATTAAGGCAGTTCTGAAGGCAAAAGGGGGTCAAACACATTATTAGTATGGTGTTAGGGGAGTGTATGTATACGTACAAGTTTTAATAGTCCACCCAAAAATTAAAAAATAGCCCATGCTTTACTCACCCTCAATCCTAGGTGTATGACATTCTTCTTTCAAACGAATATAATCAGTTATATTAAAAAATGTCCTTTCTCTTCCAAGCTTTATAATGGCAGTGAATGGCCATTTCCATTTTGATGTCCATGGCAAGTGATACGCGTGTGTAAGAAAAATATCCATATTTAAATCTAAAATAACTTTTAGATTTAAAGTAAAATAACTTTATATGGATCCCACTTAAGTTTAAAGCGCAATTTATGCGAGTAATGCGACGTACTGCTGATATTTACACTACACCATGACACACTACACTACTTCAGACACCACAAGTTGCGCTTTAGGCGTAAGTAGACTGCTTATGGCTGCAAGCCAGAATTTTATTTTATAATGAGTTAAATATGAATGTTTTTCTTACACTAATGCATCGCTTCACTTCAGAAGGTCTTTATTAACTCCCAAAACCTGTGTGGAGCACTTTTATGATGGACAGATGCACTTTTATGGACTTTTATTGCAGAAAAGGCCATTCGCTGCCATTATAAATTTTTTTATTTCTGTTGAGATTTTTTTTTTTTTATTTCTGTTGGATTTCTGTTGAGACATTCAGATGGTAGAGTCAGATTTTGGCGTAAACAGAATGAGAACATGGATCCATCATGCCTTGTTACCACTGTGCAGGCTGGTGGTGGTGGTGTAATGGTGTGGGGGATGTTTTCTTGGCACACATCATTTTAAATTGGTTTCTTGAAGATGACAATGAGTTCACTGTACTAAAATGGCCCCCACAGTCACCAGATCTCAACCCAATACAGTATCTTTGGGACGTGGTGGAACGGGATCTTTGTGCCCTGGATGTGCATCCCACAAATCTCCATCAACTGCAAGATGCTATCCTATCAATATGGGCCAACATTTCTAAAGAATCCTTTCAGCACCTTGTTGAATCAATGCCATGTAGAATTAAGGCAGTTCTGAAGGCAAAAGGGGGTCAAACACATTATTAGTATGGTGTTAGGGGAGTGTATGTATACGTACAAGTTTTAATAGTCCACCCAAAAATTAAAAAATAGCCCATGCTTTACTCACCCTCAATCCTAGGTGTATGACATTCTTCTTTCAAACGAATATAATCAGTTATATTAAAAAATGTCCTTTCTCTTCCAAGCTTTATAATGGCAGTGAATGGCCATTTCCATTTTGATGTCCATGGCAAGTGATACGCGTGTGTAAGAAAAATATCCATATTTAAATCTAAAATAACTTTTAGATTTAAAGTAAAATAACTTTATATGGATCCCACTTAAGTTTAAAGCGCAATTTATGCGAGTAATGCGACGTACTGCTGATATTTACACTACACCATGACACACTACACTACTTCAGACACCACAAGTTGCGCTTTAGGCGTAAGTAGACTGCTTATGGCTGCAAGCCAGAATTTTATTTTATAATGAGTTAAATATGAATGTTTTTCTTACACTAATGCATCGCTTCACTTCAGAAGGTCTTTATTAACTCCCAAAACCTGTGTGGAGCACTTTTATGATGGACAGATGCACTTTTATGGACTTTTATTGCAGAAAAGGCCATTCGCTGCCATTATAAATTTTTTTATATAACTCCAATTATAACTCCAAGTATTCGTCCGAAAGAAGAATGCCATATTCCGATGGGATGACTTGAGGGTGAGCAAATCATGGGCTAATTTTCATTTTTGGGTGAGATATCCCTTTAATTCTTTCTTAAGAGTGTTTTTTTTTTTTTTTTTTTTTTTTTTTTTGATCCACTTAAGTTCAACTAAACAAATGAAATAAATTTTCATTAAATTGTATTCAGATCACATATATTCTTTTAGAGTATAATAATAAAAATATGCTAGAGTGTACTTCTTTTTTACAACAGATTTCACAACTTATTTTTACCGTTTCGATAAAATAGGCCTTTTATCTACCGAAATACTGCAGAGAGAGAGAAATACTGCTTTTTTCCAACATGGAGATACTGAGATATTTAGTTATTGGAGTGATTAACATAAATGTTTCATTCATGTTCAAGGTTGTGAAAAACACTGTATTTTGTATTTACAGTGCATGGCCGCTGCTTTCCCAAAAAGCCACAGATCCATCGGACACAAGCTCAATTAAAACAACAAACTGCCAATGACAGCGAATCAAGGCTTTACAAACATGACCGGGCTGTGCATGGCTCCTTCCTCATCACAAAAACAAACAGCCGTGCCCAGGCGGCAGGAGCCTCTCTTAAGCGTATTGGTGTAAGTAATTGACAAGCAGGGAGAAAGCGCGACTGAACGAAGGTCGTGACGGGTCGCTCGTGTCATTTCTAGCGTTTGTTTACTGCTGGGCTATCGATGCCTCGTCTGAAATCCCCCCCTGGAGATGTGCACTGAATAATGGAAGAGGAACAACACTGGATCAAACAGCCACGCGGGGCTCTATCTTCCATCTGTCCCTCGCTCTCTCTGACTCTTGCCTTGTGATCTGGCCCTGTCAAGGTTAAACGGGGAGAAAATGAAACAGGAAACGCAATTCAAACATCGATGTGTTATCGATACAGACCAGGGGTCAACATCTCTGCCTTTGTGAAGCGGACTGGGCCACTTCATCAGAGAGAAGACCAAACTGAAACGCCAACTTATCATCCACAATATATGAACGGTGAAACTCGTTTCCACATTTAAACCAGCACTGTCTATTTACGCTTTATCTATTATTTTTTTATATGAAATTTTTTTTCAAAACGTAACCTTGTATTTTACTTGTATTTTGACCTAGAATCATACACCAACAATTAAGATACCAGAGAGATTTCTGATTAACATTTATATACCTCAACAAAACTGAGTTCTCCTTAAAATCATTTTGCACTTGAATGGCTTACACTTACATTTTTAAATAAAAATTTTAACCCAATTTTTTAGTTTGTCCATATGTGACCCAAAATTGGGTTAAAAATTGTATTAAAAAATTTAAAACCACCCGGCATTTTTATCGTGTATAAATGGCTTAAAGAGATAGTTCACTTTGAAATGAATTTTTGGAATGTTTGAGCTTACCTCAAGGGCATGTAGGTGTCTTTGTTTCCGCAGTAGTTTAAATTTTGATATTTTTAGGTCAAACCGTTCTTGTCTGGCAGTAATATAATGCAGGTCTATGGTCACTACCTCAAAGAGCATGTACAGAGAAGTCCACATTAAACATGATTTAATGACTCGTAAATGTAAGTACACATTGATGGCCTAAGACACGAAATGAGCGGTTTGAGTGAGAAAACGAACAGTATTTATATCGTTTTTACCTCTTGTAACCACAGCCACGTCCAAGTGATCTGAGGGCACGGGCGCTTCGGTCTGCGCAAGCACTGGAAAGCGCCGTAAGTGATCTCTCACGTTAAAAAATTCGATGTTGTCTGTTGATATATCGAAATCGTCTTCCATTGCGATTTCCTGTATCTCTAAATATGTTTAGATCTTCACAGCGAAAGGTAAAGTTTCCGAAATCTCTGTGTAAACAATGAGTGACGTACACACGTGAGAGATCACTTCCGGCACTTTCCTTGCGCAGACCAAAGCGTCCTTGCCCTCAGATCACTTGGACGTGGCTGTGATTACAAGAGGTAAAAACAATATAAATACTGTTCATTTTCTCACACAAACCACTCATTTCGTGTCTTAGGCCATCAATGTGTACTTACATTTACGAGTCATTAAATCATGTTTAATTTGGACTTCTCTGTGAATGCTCTTTGAGGTGGTGACCATAGACTGACTGACAGACAAGACAGTTTGACCTAAAAAATATCAAAACTGAAAATACTGTGGAAACAAAGACACCTATCTTGGATGCCCTTGAGGTAAGCTAAAACATATCGAAAAATTAATTTCAAAGTGCGTAAACTGGGAAGACTTAAAAACATACAAATGATTTGTGACAACTTTTTGTCGAGGCATGATAAAGTGTGTAAAAGCTCAACCAACAACATACAGACATTAAGGTAAGTGAGTGACTGATTTTCATTTCTGTTTGACCCATAGAGAGAGAAAGACAGACAAGATCTATAGTATGTGTGAGTATATTTATGGATCAATAAGGCTAGATATGCCATAAATCCCTGTGTAGACAAAAGATAGCCCATACCAATCACAGGACTGACACCCTCGCCTGCAGGACATGCCCTTACAATAAAGCTATTACGCTCAAAACAACCTGCAAAAAGAAGATTCACAGGCTTTTATAGCATTCCCTCTAAAACTGGAATTTTAAAATAAACCAGTGATGTGTCTTTATATATTATTCCAGTTCTTTTTTGCACATTGTGATTTCACTTGTATGTATGATTAACTCTGACTGAATTCACTAAAAGTAACTCCCTTCCCATTCAATTTCATTCAGTTTATCTGCCCACTCTCTGCACACCCACTTTATATCACTCACCAGTGTGAGTGATATCCCGCTTGCTGAGTTTTAAGAGTGCAGACATATTTCTCTAAGAACAACTATTAATACTGACAGATACCTCTATAATGAGATATAGAGCAAGAGAGGGAAAGAAAGAAAGCAGAAGGCATGGACAGATGTTCTTTTGTAGAGGTTGAGCTTTCTCTTGGAACTGAATGTTAAATTTGTCCTCATTAAAGGTCACAGAATGCAGAGCCTGTTCAGAGAAATTCGACTAACCACAATGTACTGTAACAAGTACGTAAACTATGGCTTAACTCAATACTCCTTAAAATCTGTCCAAAACTGACCCTTTTCTACTCTTTTGTTACTGGATGACCAAATAGGAAACAGATTTTATTAGACATCTCAATCCACTCCCTAGTTTATAAGTATGCAGCACAGGAATTTATCCATCCTTAGGGCTGTTCAATCTTCTCTTCCATTTGCTTCAAGAGACAATTTCAGAATGCATGGTGCAAACCAGTGAACATCAGCTACTCTTCACACAGGAAATATCTTCTTTGGTTTCTCAAGTCATCAGAATTTGAAGACGAGAGCATATTTAATAATGGAGCTTGAAAGGTCCATCAACAGAATTGAAAGGTCCATTAGCTACCAGTGACGTTTACGATACTTAATTTTCCAAAAAAAAAAAAATGCAGAAAATGGCTAGCTATTCCATGATTCCTAGACCACTGTCATTGTGTAGGGAAATGTGGTTGATAGCCTCAATGAGCATCCTCGCTATTATGTTGCAGGTAATTGAATCCCTTTGTGTCCGTATGTTTAGTGGATCAAGGCCTTTGCTGGTACCTGGGTTCATGTTCCCATTAACTGATTTACATCAAAGGAGGTTAGGGAGTGGAATGAGACTTTCTGCCATGATGGGCACCACCAATGTACAGTGCAGAGCAGAGTACAGTGCAACACCAATCACTTTATGGCTATTTCTACAATGGGACTTCCCCTTAATAGAACCACTTTATTGGGTGTCCAATTTCTAAAATGTATTTAATGCAATTGGCCCGTCTCTGCTTTACACTGTACTGTATATTTGTTGACAAACAGCCATTACAGTATGGAATGAAACTTTGAGTCTCTCACAAGGAGAAACTAAAAAGAATAAAAAGTTTGTACAATTACACTGACAAAAAAAGAAACTTTTAACTTATCGCCAAGTAGATGGCTAAATTACAGCACTTACACATAAACTTATCTGTTTCAAACTCGCACTGTAGACTTCTCAAGAGTCTTGAACAAAAGAACCACTTTTTTAACTATGTTTTGTTATACATAGCTTAGAGGTTAGAGAAGAGTGATGTCAAGATGCTGGCACCTCATTATTCGTACTTGACTACAAATATGAAAGAAAAAGAAAAGACCTTGAGGCGGTGTAGAGGTGTTTAACTTTCCAGCTAGTGAAGTGAAACAATCTTTCCGCATTCCATTCTTATCATAGTTTATCCTTTGTGAGGTCATGTTGGTAAATATATATATATATATATAAAGTTTCACCTTAATTACTTTTCAAAGAATAATGCCCTTATTTATTCCCCCTCATGGTGTCTCTAAGCATTATAACCTGCTTTCTTTTGTTAACCATGAAAGGATGAAAACCGAAGGCCAAACTTTTTATCCCATTCAATTAATGCTGGTGGGAGCTTTCAGATCTCAAAAAAGACTACTTTAAATCTAGGTAAAATCATGACATAAGAAGTCCACATATTTACAGTAATTCACTGATAGTCTCTTCAAGAAGCAGTTAACCGCTGCCACAGAATCAAGTCAGTCAAGAGCAAGACCAGTTCAATATGTGAATTAATCATTAGGATGAGTAGTGTGAGCTATATCAAACAAGAATCATTAAAAAAATTCAACTCAAGAAAGATTTGTGAAAGAACTAGTGATTGACCATATTGACTTTTTTGAAGGCCGATGCTGACATCTTAGAAAGCAGGGCGATTTAATTAATGTACTAAATAACACGTGCATAATATTGGCTGCAATACAATGTATAATTATTTTACATATTTATTAAATTTGAAATAATTAATTGGAAAATATACTTGATAAAAAATCCTGTAAAATAAACCGATGTATACTTTAGATAGAAAATTGTCTCGGTTAAGTATGTAAGGGGAAAAGGGAACGCAATGCTGCATCGAAACACAATGGGAACGCCCCTGCGTTGTGCGTCCTGAAGCACGTATGGAATCAGTCCAATGGCGGGACGGTACATCATAGGCGGGCGACGTCATCGACCAGGAAACTATAAAGCACCCCTGAATCATAACAGCGCCAGCTTCTGATAGGCTTAATCATGGGCATGCCGCGAGTATGGCAGGGCGACGCAGTGTCTCGTTCCCTCTTCAGGGAACTAGGGTTACATTCGTAACCGAGACGTTCCCTTTCAAGGAAACTGGAGCTGCGTCAAAACGCTGTGGGAATGGCAATACCCACGTCGCCATAAGAACAAGTGCCTATCAATCCGATCTCACGGGAATTCGTACGAATTTTACGAGGTGGCTAATTCGTAACAATTCGTACGACCTCACTCGTACGAATTAGTACGATTTTGCTAAATCGTACATATTTTACGAATTAGCCAATTGGTATGAATTTGTACAAATGACCTACCCCTGACCCCGCCCCTAAACATAACCGTCATGTGGGTTAGACAAATCGTACAAATTCGTACGAATTGGTCGTGAGACAGGGTAGGTGCCCATCCTTGTGAAGTCAGTGCGCACATTCAGATGAAAGGACCTGCGCCCCTGGAGTGGAGCTGAAGTCAAGATTGTTGAACCTCACTTATGTGCGCAGCGAGGACCAGCCTCCCGCATCACAAACGTCTTGTAAGGAAAAGCTTTAGAATAGCCATACTTCTAGCGCAGTGGATAAGACACATGCCTTTGGTGTGAGAGACCCGGGTTTGAATCCACTGTGAGACACCAATGTGTCCCTGAGCAATATACCTAACCCCTAGTTGCTCCAGAGGCGTGCAACCTCTGACATATATAGCAATTTTAAGTTGCTTTGGATAAAAGAGTCAGCTAAATGAATAAATGTACAGCCAATGGTGAAGGCTGCCCAGCCGACTCGTAAGCAAGTGAGATAGCCTCCACCACCCACTTGCTCATCCCCTGTTAAATGCTGGACACCCCTTCCTGGGTGACCCAACGCAAATGAGCAACTGTTCAGATTTCCTCCACAGGGCAACTCTGTGGACATAAGCACCTAAGGCCCTAAGAGGGCAGAGCAGATTTAGTTTCTCTTGGTCTGACATCAGAAAAGGAGGAGGACAGAAAGCCTGCAGTATACTAGGTCTAACAGTATTAGTTGGGACCTTCAGAACAAAGCCTAGCCAAGGATGAAGAAAGGCCTTAACCATGCAAGACGAGAATCTCGGGTGAAACCGAGAGTGCTTGAATGACTCAAATTCTCTTAAGAGATGAGATAGCAAGATGAAAGATTCTGTAGTTTTAAGAGTGAGGTATTTCTCAACAACTTCTTCAATGGGCTTGAATGGAGTTGGCGTATACACGTTGTAATACAATAGCCAAGTACCATGTCGGCACACTTGTGCGGATTGCTGTCTACAGCATCAAAATGCCATGAAGGAAACAAGTTATTAGTGGGTGTTTCCCCAAAGAAACTACACTCAAAGGGATGTGGTAAGCAGCTAAGCCCGTCAAGTACACCTTAAGTGTGGAGGGGGATAACCCTATGGAGAAGTGCTCCTGCAAGAACTCCAGCACTGCACCCACCGAGCAGTTCACCGGGTGCCCTCCACTCTAGGAAGTGAATAAACTCCACTTAAAGGCATATAACTTCCTCGTAGACAGAGCTCTGAAGTGGAGGATGGTCTCAATAACCTTACTTGAGAGACCTGAACACATGAGCTGGGTCCTCTCAGAGGCCAAGCCCACAGTTTCCACAGTTCTGGGCGGGAAGGAAAGATTGACCCACTCTCGCCTGAGAGACAAGGTCCATCATGACTGGAATCTCTCGAGAGGAGAGCCGTCTAGGAGAGACATCGTGTCCGCAAACCATCCTTTTATCATACATACATGTAAATGTGGATAATAGAGGCTAGCACATTCTGCAAAGTATTGAAATAAAGTTGTATGGATTTGGTCCAATATGAGAGTGAGCAAATGATGACATAATTTGAGAATTACCAAAAAGAGAAAATGGCAACGAGAGAAACAGTTGCTCTGTTGGTTTTTAATATTGTCCCTCTTGCATTTGCATTTACTCTCTACCCTCAGATCTAGACTTTGGAAAAGAAACAGTGAAGAGTCTATTTCAGATTAATTTGGGATTTAGAGACTTTCTGAAAATGTAGTGTGTAGCATTGTGTGAACTTGGGCAGTATCTCTCCTTTGTTTAGTGGGGTGTTATCTCTCCTTTGTGAGTGTTGAGTGTATATTTTGGATGATAAAGTACTATCCCTGTTTAATAAGCAGAGTCAACTGCAAGTAAACTATTCGTAATATGATACCCCAGAAAAGTGTAAATACATTTGTTGCACTGTTTCTTTGAGCTTTTTTTTTTTAAATATTACTCATTTGTGGAGAGCATGCTACTTTTTTTTGTTGTGTTGCCTGGTAATTCTCTTTGTCAGTGTCAGTGACCAACAAAAACAGACTGATCAAGATAGTTAACTTGGCGAGCAAGGTTGGCGGGGGCAAAAACTAGACAGTATGGCTATTACCTGTGAAAGATGGGTGTTGAAGAAAGGTCAAGCAATTAATAAAGATATGTCACATTCGCTACACCAGGCATATGAGGTGTTGCCATCAGGGAGAAGGTTTAGGCTACATTCTTTCCAAACAAATCGAGCCAGTAAGTCCAACTAACATTGATGAATAAGAAGTTACTTCTTATTCATCTACAATGAATACATTGATGAATAAGAAGTTACCTGCAGGACAGCACTCTAAACTGCACCATGCACTTTCTTTCCAGCTGGACTGTCATAGTATGCACAACTACACTTTATTGTCGTAGTTATGTGTAGTGGGGTTTGAGTCTTTTGTCCTGATGCTGTGTATGTGTAGGGGTGTGGTAGGGTGTGGGTGGTTGGGGTGAGGGAAATTCTGTTGTATATTTTGAACAATTTTCCAAAAGGAAAAATAAATCTCTATCTATCCTAATCAGCCTGACCCAACAACATGGCATCAGCCAATGGTGTGAGTTTAAGGCGGGGCTATCTGATTGTTTGACCAATAGAAGGCAGGGGAGTGTACAGGAAACCTGTTTGAAAACAGCTGTAATTCTCTTTGCTAAAGCTAGTATCGCATCAACTATTTGGCTTTAAATACTTAATCTTAAATCATTTTTGTATGCTGCACTTCACTTTTGCACACTGTCCCGCAACCCTATTGTACACAGGACAAGCGGTTGGGAGAATGGTGGACGGATGGATATTTCTCCACTCAAACCTCCTGATTACAATGGAAGATCAGCAGAACGTCCTTGGATAGAAGAAAAGTCATGGTGTTATTATTGATTTCATGTTGTCTTTTAATTGCAAAAATAAATCCATTCTGGTTTCATTTTTATTCTGCAAAATGCAATATCCTGTGTTGAGAACATTCAAAACACTTTTTAAAAATAAGTCAAATGGCACAAAATGTCAAAGGGAGGTTGAAAACCTCTGTAACATGCACAATAATTGCGTGTGTAATACTTTCTCATATTTTTAATTGTTGGGCACTTGGTGATACAATTCTTAAGCATAAATGACATGCAAAATCCAGCACGAACACAACAGTGTACACTGCTATATATGTAGCGGCTAGCAATAATTAGTCGAATGCTCAGTGAGCACATGGAATCTACTACAAAAGTAGAAGAAATGGTTTTTGTGACTTTTGTGCTCATGACTGAAAATCAATTCAAACCTCCAGGTGTGTTTAGAGTATGTGTGGTTGACTTTCAACTTAAATATTGAATATATCAACATTGGCATTTGCCAGTCATGTCAAATTTAAAAGGATACTTCACCTCTTGAAAGATGAATGTGCATTTATAATGGGTCATTTATGTAGAAGAAATTAGAAATTATTTTTGAATTTGGAGCTTTCTAGACTGAGAAAAGCCAGAAGATGTATTTTTGGCTTATGTGGATGAAAGACAACAACTCCCAGAATGCACTTGCTTCGCTGCCCAAGGAGGCCACGCCTACCGGCAAAAGAGCGCAGTCATTAAACAACAAGTCCAGGCTACTAGCGAGTCTCCGTGAAGAGTCTGCCCGGGATTTCGAGATCACCCAAAATGTCCGGGATTCGGCTTTTGCGATCTACAGTCGCCATTCATTATGTTTACTGTGGCGAGCAGGACGAGTGAGGGCCACCTGTGGCGTGATTACCGATGAGCGACACCTGTGAGACGCACCGGTCTCGTATCTCACAGGGAGGAGCAGGAATTTTCTTAGCAATGTTAAAATCGCACATCAACCGATCACTTGTTTAGCATTCATGTAAACACTACATTCAGATTCACCAATCGGAATGAATTCAGTGAGATTGAAACAAAAGCTGTGCATGTAAACAATGAATGGGGACTGCAGAAAGCAAAAGCTGAATCCCGGACATCGACGGCCGGACATGTCCAGGAAAAAGGGGATGGTAACCCCTACTACTCGGCTTTCTCCACAGAACAAGAGCCTGCTAGCTTAGCTTCCAAAAAAAAAAGGCTGACACCATGTGTTCATTCTGTGAGTGAACATGCAGGACACACACTACTACTGACTGTAGTCTTTAACCTCTGGCCAAAAAAATCCACAGATGACGCAAAATGACGATTTTTGCGTCATCGGAGGATTTAAAAAAAAAAAAACATAAATCTCTTGTCTCAGGGGGATATAAGGGTGGAAAGCACGGTAATTTGAAAATACTACAGGTTTTCTATAATACAAAGCTTAATGCTAAATCCTGACGTATCCCTTTAACATGGATATGTACAAAACGTAACGAAAATAAAAATAGAAAAAGAAAATCCGTGTGAAGATATTATACCACATGGATGTTGATCGGCTGAGAAGATTTGTAAAGTCTTTACCTAAATTGTCATGAAAAGAGGGACTTTCATGTGAAAAGTAAAGTCTCTAACTCAAAGGGGGCAGTGGTGTTGACAATTTGAATTTTGCAAATTTGATCACTAGTTGCTAAGAAACCATTCATCACATTCGTTCCAAAATTACACACAATGCGATTAGTCATACACCCTACACGCATGCAGTTTGGTACGTTTTTACCATAGCAATGAAAAGTTAGAGCTGTAGAGGTGAGAGAAGAAGAATAGGCCAGATGAAAATGATATACATTATTTGTTTTTCTTTCTTGTAGGATTGTGCTGGTCACTCTTTTGAATTGGAGCTCTTAAAAATGTCTCCATTTGCATTCTTCGGAATAATAAAAGTCATACAGGTTTGTAACAACATAAAGGTTTACTTTACTAAAGATAACTATAAAAATTAGAGTCCACAATACAGATAATAATGTTTCTGTAATATTGTCTGCCACTTTAAATGCTCAAGCTGTTTAAAGCAGGATGGATTCTTATTGGCTGTCATTGTTTTTATCATTAATCACTCTGAAACTAATTCCAACAATATTGTTTCTCTGTATTCTCAAAATATTGGAACAACTTTATAGTTATAGTTTTCATCCTTATCCTTCCCAGATAGCACATGTATATCACAGAGACGTCTATTTGATGTGTGTGTTTACATCTGGAAGACGTATTTTTTAGAAAGTTTGCTCATCTCCAATTCGTCTAAGTTTCCTGTCAGATGCAGTGTTGGGAGTAACGCATTACAAAAGTAATACATTACAGTAACATATTACTTTTTGCTGTAACGCAGTAGTGTAAGGCATTACTAATCAATTTTCAGTAATATTTTACTCATTACATGTTCAGTGAGGCTTGTATTACAGTTGTATTACAGTGTATTGTCTGCTTTTACTTCTTAAAGGCAACAGACTATGTGAAAGTTTTAAAGCAGTCTTTTAGTGCCAGTTCAGAGCGGTCGCGTCTGTAACATTGTTTTTTCCTCATAAATGCGAACACGAAAACTAAAATAAAATGAATATTTTAAGTTCTATGGAGACTGGAGAGCCAACCCTTCCTCATCCGATTTGCGCAGTGTAATTAACAGAATTACAAAAAATATATTTTACCTCCTATTTTTTTTTTGTCACGCATGAATGTGTGTCTTTTCCCTAATATTAAATAAACATAGACTGATATTTGTCTAATGTCTGGAGTCCTTTGAGGAAGTAGCCTATACGTTTCAATACATGTATTTTCTGAGAATTTTTATTTCAAGTTTTGACTGCAAATGTCATGTCCATAATGCTCCTTAACTAGTTTTGTGGTGTAGGTCTACGTATTTTATAATGTTAACTTCAAATAATACTAATAGCCTAATTTAAAGATAAAGCAGCATTGGATATGGACGGTAAGGAGAATAACGCTGGTAGTTGGAAGAGGTGTGTCACGATTCTGTTCGTGGATCTGAGTCGTGTGGCGAATCGCGATTTTGGTTTCATATTGCATATCGTTACAGCCCCAAAGTTGTTCTACTTAGTTATTTTGGTGAAAGTAACTCAAAAGTAATACATGAGTAATGTAACGCATTACAATTCTGAGACAGTAATATTGTAAGGTAATGAATTACTTTTAAATAACAGTAACAAGTAATACCTAATGTATTACAGTTTGGAAGTAACTTGCACAACACTGGTCAGATGTCAAATAGACATTTAGAAGATGCCTTTAAGATCTAATGATTTAGAATGTATGTTAAACTGACATCTTAAATATATCAGATTTTAGTAAACCAGTTTAGAACATGCCCCATTGAAGTCAACAGGGTGTGAATTTTAAAAAGAGGATAACAGACAACACCAATTTTTGTTGTTTTTGTCTGTACTGACAGCTCTCCAAATATACAAAAAATGAGCTCAATGTTAAAATTGACAGGAGTTCTCCTTTAACCGACATCTTGCAGACATAAGTGTGCTGTCTGGTTTTAAATGGGGACAGAATTTTTCATTTATGGGTGAACTATTCCATTACCAACTAGACCATGATAAATATTCATAATTTCAGACAAGATTTTGCAAAAAAAAAAAAAACACTTTGTTTTTGATACCAAATCCCACGTAAGGAACAGAAATACTGCAACAAAATCTTAAATAACAAAGACGAACAGACAGAAAGAGACCGTTCATCATACTGCTGTCCCACAAAAAGAAGACAGTGGAGCTTGTAGACAAACCACAGTGCGTCAGACAACACAAACCTGTCAAATTACAACATAACAAAGTAAAACTTTCAATCAACAGAGAGACAGAAAGAAAGCTGGAAAAAACGACAGCAAACAAGAGCTGCGATCCCGTGTGTGTTTGACCTTGACAGAAGTAAGCTTGTCTGATGAGATTTCATACTCCTCAGCAGTAGAAGAGGGGATCGTCTTCCATGGCTTAACACTCTATCGTTCCACCGCTCTCGCCCATTAGGGTCTTATTGATTTTCTTTCTTTTTAATCAGTCGTTTTTATCAGATGGAATCGTGCTGTACATCAAATATGAAATATTCATGGCAGCGGGTGCCTGTCAGTAAATAAATTCTTGAATAATAACCACTTACAAACCAAACTCACACACACACACACACACACACACACACACACACTTTGGTGAGGAA
This sequence comes from Pimephales promelas, assembly GCF_016745375.1. The sequence continues at coordinate 32,831,428 of NW_024121432.1, read as the reverse complement.
ACAGAAACACCACTTATAAACCACGACTGTCCTCTCAGACACACACACATGCACAGTCTACTGTATAGTTACCATTTCAACTCCCTAAGATCTTTATTTCATTCAAAGTAAAACTAAAAAACAAAACAAAAAAAAACAACATTTGTCTCTTTATCATGTTTTATTAAATAGGACCGTTTTCAGTAAATGTCGAATATGAAGTGATTATCAACTGTATTTCACAATATTGAGATTCTGTGCCTATTTTCAGACAGCAAAATTGTGAAATTTGCTTTTAATTACTGTAGCCTATGTAGCTTTTCAGTAGTGAAGCCACTTTTTAATACTCACAAACTCCACAATGTTTTTGTTTTTATAACATTTCAGCAGTTTAAGGTATAGGCGATTTTCAGAGAAGTTAGCAATAGCAAGCTAGCTTTGAAAGCATACGATCCCACCCTCCATACAGAGCGTCTCTGACAACACAGTCTCATCCCAAGTCATCCCTAGTCCCAAGTTTTTAGGGCCCCCTTAAACATCGGTAGATGGCGATCCCGGGCAGTCAAACAACTGACGCTTTACCTTTAACGTCAGTTAGGTGACGGGGTAGGTTTAGGTCTGGGGTAGAGTTAGGATCCCATAACCTCATCTACCGACGTTTAAGGGGGCCCTAAAAAGGCGGATATTGACGTATGGTCAAAAGACGTCCCAAAACGTCAGTTATATGACGTCTTGGGATGAGACTGCGCTGTCTCTGAAGACACTCGTCCTTTAAAACACATAAAAATGTACAGCAGAGATCGCAAAGCATCTCTAGACAAGAGAGCGTTGAATGGACTTATGTCTCAAAGTACATAACATTACAATACTAATGAACATAGTCAGTTTACGGAGCACTGACCTGTACCACCTGACTGCTATAGATTTATTTCAGCGTTGATAGTGTTGCCATTGAAGCACACACGACAGGTTTCCATCTCTTCAAAATTACAGTAGTTATGGCGTGAATGCAGCATGAGCTCTTTGTTTAGGTTCAGGAGGAACTGTAAAAGGTTGCGGTGTAACTGTAAAAACTAATGACGTTTAAATCTGCATGACAAGAAGGTTAGACATTGTATCATTCGGACCGAATGCATTGATTGGATGAACATATTATGGTCCTACGCCTTCCACAGACGATACATATACATTTACATACACTTAAATAAGTGATTGACTTTCATCCAGCATAACAAAAGAAAAAAATCTGCAAAAAATTGGCCTTTAAAATTAAGGAAAAAGTTCACATGGCCGTGGTCAGATTCAGAAGTCACTCAAAAGGCTCTTTCATGGTGGGTTCAGTCGACTTTAGTGAGGCGTGGTGGTTTATGGGAGGAGTAGTTCCTTTTCTCGGAAATGAGACACTGGCTTGTACCCTTGACTTTTTTTGGATTTTCTCTTCGTTTTTTTCACTCGAAATGATATGTTGTATGCTTATGAGTTCAGCCGTAGCTGGTTATCCTCAGACATGCTCTAATACTCTTTAGATATGGATTTTGTAAAATGTCAATGGGAAAAATGAATGGGAAATTTACTTCCAGAACCAACGCTCTCTTGGGCTGTGGGCGCGACCGTGATGCTCTATACTCGACGCGTCCGCATGAGCCTTTAAATGTGTCCCATAATTTTATTGGCTCTTTAGAATCAGAACTAGTGGTGGTTGGTTCATTATTGGCAAATCTGGTAACAATTCAGTTTGAATCATTTGGACATTTAATGTCTCACTGATTCATTGGGACGCACAGGTCATAAAATTGGATGAAGTTAATATATACACACAATCCAGTTAAACTAAACCTGTGTGAGAAAAAATGTCTTGTGAACAGTGGTGGAATGTAACGAAGTACAAATACTTTGTTACTTTACTTAAGTAAATTTTTCACGTATCTTTACTTTACTTAAGTAAAATAAATAGTGCACACTTTTTACTTTTACTTCGTTACTTTGTTCGTCATTTTGCAGCAATTATTATACTTTCTACTCCACTACATTTCTATAACTTCTGTTACATTTTCGTCACATTTTCTGATCAGTTTTTCCCCTGCCAAACCGTAATCTGACCGTCCATTCGTTGCACGTTTGTCTCACCAGTGACGTTTCGTTGCCATAGATATATCAACACGGTTACACTAAAATGTGTCTCGCACGCAGTGCGTTTATCGTACAATTTACACCCGAAAATGTGTTTTTACGTGCATAGGAAACACACCGTGTGTAATATACGTTTGGTTTGGATTATGGCAAGCCAAGAGGTTCAGAATTACACCATAAATTAATCGCATTTAATGCCAAAAATAGTTATTAACATATAGCATGATGTGTATATTGCCTAATTGCAAGCTTGTTTCAAAAATGGTGACAAGATTTTTTTCCATCATTATAGGAGTATTAGGTTGAATGAGCTAGAATTAAATGTTTTATTAATCATTAGAAAATAGGCATTAAGAGAATAAATTGTTATGCAAGTACTTTTACTTTTAATACTTAAAGTACATTTAAAATGAGGTACTTTTTACTTTTTACTTAAGTATGGTTGTCATTGTGTTACTTCTACTTTAACTAAAGTAAATATTTATCTGGTTATTTGTACTTTTACTTAAGTACTGAGATTCAGTACTTCCTCCACCACTGCTTGTGAACTACATGCAAACAAGTTAAGTATGTATATATATATATATATATATATATATATATATATATATATATATATATATATATTGTTACATATGTCCAAAGAATATTGTGGTGAATATCTGTCTGTATTTTATGAGTAGCTTCAACACAAAAGCACTTCAGGATACCAGAATGACAACTTGGTGTGTTAAGATGAATATATATCTTTAAACATAGATAGCACTGCCTTCACATGACAAGTTCAACCCAATCATCAACCTGTCCGCCTTGGACAGGTCCGCCTCTCTAGTGATTTCTGTAGAGATGAATTATCATATTAATCAATTATTCATCATCTGCCAGTGGACAGGCGGAGCTTAAAACCAACCGTTTGACATGGCAGTGAACACGGCATGTTCACTCATTAGAAATTTACAATGCAAAGGATGTGTAATATTTATGAAGGGCAATAGAGACACACAAAAGAAAAAAAGCTTTAATAGCAACTTCTCATCTCATCTCTTGCTTATGAATATTTTTGACTTAAGCAAATAAGGGCTATGTCTGAAACCAAAAGCAACTGTCCAATCAACCTAGGACTTTCGAGAGCATTTGTGTACACAAACCTCCAAAGCAAACTCGTTTCAGACGAGATTCAAAGGCACTGTAATGTCACATGTAATGATACAGAAGATATTCAAGCGAGCTTTAGGGTGCATTTACATGACACCAAAAATGTTACTAAATGTACTAAAGATGGAAACGCGAAAACGAATAAAACACTGTAGTACGCCACACAGTCGGCGATGTAACTTAGTAAAGAAAAACACTTACATGCCTATAGACTGAATGAGAAATACTCATATGCATGACATCGCTGTTTTACACCAACACACATTTTTGTGGTTTACACACAGACAATAATGGTATCGTTTTCAAAAACATGCACTTTGAAGCCCATTTTCAAAAGTTCGCATTTTCAGGCCCCCAGCACTGTTGTCGTGTAAATGAATGGCCAAAACTCACACACATTTTTCATTTCAGTATAGTGTAAACGGCCCCTATGTTCATTTCTCAGAAAATGTAGATTTAGATATAAAATATAGCCTATATAATATTTTCAGCGGCTATTACACTACAAGTATATATATATATATATATATATATATATATATATATATATATATATATATATATCGAGGGATTGGAGTAAGTGGCATTTTGGGCGAATATGAGTTATTTATATCAAAATAAAGGTCTCGATGAGCTCTATCCAATGGTGCCACAAATACCTATCTGAGATTAAACTGTATTGAATAAAGCAACAAAAAGGCTTATCTGACGTATTTTTTTTTTTATGTTTAGAACATGTTCATTGTGTTAATATGCCATACATTTTTCTACTTGTGATTTAAGGTTAATAATACAGGTGATTGAAGTGTGGTCAAAATTTTGTTTTGTCTCTCCTGTAAAGTTTGTTAAAAGCCACTTACGCCCCTCTGGTTCGAAGCCCACATTATAATAATTTTGTGCCCTAAGATACAGGGAAAAAAAAGTGCTTTAAAGTGTTTTTTTTTTTTGTATGTGTTTTTTTTTTTTTTTTTTTTTTGCTATAGACCAACGCCACTTTTGCGTCATCGAAGGGTAACGCCCCCTTTTGGGGGAAAACACCTCTATACTGTCTATGGGAAAACAAACGGATTCCCATGAGAACAGAACTCGCACTAGATCTGCAAAGTTTCTTGATAGCAAAAATGGCACAAACTTAAAGAAGCTAACGTTACTGAATACGGGGTTACAGAGGTGTCCCTTTGAAATGGTCGAAAACTGGATTAATGACCCCACACAGCGGCCAAATATGGACTATTCAGACATCTAACGTTACCACTATCTCGTGGAATCACCAAGTAAGTTAAGCACGTAGCATTTTTTTCATTAACACTCACATTATGACAAACTAGACGATGAATGGATCATATTTAACTTGATTTAAGCTATTGACATAGTCTAATTAAGTAACGTTAGCTGCTAACAGCTTAGTCTTTCTAATAGCTAGTCGACAACAAAACTGTCAATAGCTTAAATCAAGTTAAATATGATCCAAGTGACATGGCCTCATCGTCTAGTAGTTTGTCATAGGCTACTGTGAGTGTGTAAATGATAAATAAATAAATAAAAAGGCTAACGGTTACTTACTTGGTGATTCATTCCACGAGATAGTGGTAACGTTAGATGTCTGAATAGTCCATATTTGGCCGCTGTGTGGGGTCATTAATCCAGTTTTCGACCATTTTAAAGGGACACCTCTGTAACCCCGTATTCAGTAACGTTAGCTTCTTTAAGTTTGTGCCATTTTTGCTATCAAGAAACTTTGCAGATCTAGTGCAAGTTCTGTTCACATGGGAATCCGTTTGTTTTCCCATAGATAGTATAGAGGTGTTTTCCCCCAAAAGGGGGCGTTACCCAACGATGACGCAAAAGTGGCGTTTGTCTATGGGTAACTACTTTCTGTATTCAGTGTGATGAGGAGTTGTCATGGTGATCACATCGTCGTTGTGTTGATAGGACCTGAAACACTTGCATCGGTAAAGTTTGTTTTTTCCCATTTGTCATCTTTCACAATTGTCTATCTGTCACTCCGGGTGTTCGTTCGAGGTTCTATTGGTGTGTTTGTAGGCGTAGGGTTTGTGGGTGTGTAGCTACTGCCTGTTTGTTGCTTAGCACCAGCTGATCACTCAATCAGCCTTCAGCTGCAGCTTATCACTAATGCTTGTTAGCTGTCTTTATCTAGCTGGTGTTGATTGTGCTTGGTGTCAGTTCGTCACTCTTGCTTGTGTCTCTCACATTGTTCCTGTGTCCTAGTTTTGTCTTTGTCATCCTGCGCATCCAGCCGATTGGGTGATCATCTGGAGTCCTTTCACCTGCCTTCGAGCTGAACCATCACTGGGGATTTCCCAGTCTCTCGCCTCCAGATCGGAGTTGTGACTTCAAGGTCGCCCCCCTGTAAACGTGGTGTTTTGAGTATTTACCTGTTCTATCTGTCGTCAATAAAACTGTTTTCTTGCATTTTAATCTACAACTCATCATTGTGACAGAATGAACTGACCAAGTATGGATCCAGCAAGTGTGGCAGAATTCGCCTTTGGCTAAGCCACGCCCTAGAATGTAGATTGACCTATCACAGCGCAGCCAAGAACGAGCTCCCACAGAAGTCTGACACTTTTTCACAGCGCTCCATTGACTTTCAACACAAGTGTCTCATATTTTTGGTCTCGGCAGGCTATTACCTTCGTAGTTTTATCAAAAATATGGTTAAACGTTGTGCCTGGGGCATTTGTAACACAGATACGCGTTTCCCAGAGAGGTTGGGGGGTGTCCGTTTTTCGGTTACATGGCCTACCGGTGGACGTGGTTTCTGACGGGGGCCCCAATTTATTTCTAAATTTTGGAGATTTTTTTTGTTTGTTGGGGGCGGGTGTCAGTCTTTCTTCTTGGTTTCACCCAGAAGAAACTTTGAAATGTGGACAGTTTGACATACACACACACACACACACACATCTCATGGGGGTTTTACACACGTTTCACTGACGTTTGAATAGTATAATTTTGATCATAGCAGCCATTCTTGCTGTGGTTGTTAGAGGGTTGCACAACTGGCTTTGGAAAATCTGATTACAAATGACATGCATTGCTGGTAAACATAAGATAATTATAATTTTGTGATAACAATAAAAGTTAACAATAACCGTTTAAGAGGGGATAGTGTTTTTAAATTGCATTTCCAAACTGCAACAGCATATAATACATCATATCATGGACAACAGGAGCAATGCAAACAAGTTTATCAATGAATCAATCTCACTCTAAATGCCGACGTTTTCTGATACAGTTTTCTAACTGATCATTTTTTAAATTGCTTCCCTGCATGTGGGCTTAAGAAAATAATATAGAAGATTGAAAACACTCAAAATAACATGGACCTCTCCGTCTTCCCTGCTCTGAACTACAGCATCTCACCGGAGACGGATCACGTGCGGCTGCAGAATGATCAGTCACATGGTATTTACAACTCAACAATCCAGAACTAAGAAAAAATGAAGAACATTTTATGGTTATGGTTAGAGGCATGACATTTCCGGAACACATTTTAAAAGTGCTTGACCAATCTCAACACATTGGTCCAGTTGACCAATTAGTGCACATTTCACTTTTCAGAAGGAGGGGCTTTATAGAGACAAGAACTAAAGGGAGTATTACTGACAGACTAGGAAGAGATGTGCTGCACCAATGCAAAATATGTGGAACTAATAGTGTTCTTGAACATTCAAGCATTCATAGCAAAGTCAAACTCAAGACCTTGTAAAAGGGCATTACTTGTGGCATAAGGCTTTAAAAATGCATTGCTTGTGGCATAAGCCTCATTGCATTGGTCAAATATGTTCATTTTATGCAGGGTATGAATAGGTATGACAGTAATTCGAATGCCTGGTTTTAAAGGTACAATCATGTACTCGCCCTCATGTTGTTCCAAATTTGTATGAGTTTCTTTCTTCTGTTGAACACAAAATAAGATATTTTGAAGAATGTTGGCAAACAGACAGTTGACCTAGACAGTATTTTCTTTCCTACAAAGGAAATCAATGGGGTCCATCAACTGTCTGGTTACCATCATTCTTCAAAATACCTTATTTTGTGCTCAACAGAAGAAATACATGAGGGTGAATGCTTGAGGGTGAGTAATTATGACAGAACTTTCATTTTTGGGTGAACCACTCCTTTAGTTCAGCAACAGAAAATGTAACAGGTCAAACTCAACTCATGAGCTTTTGTTTTCAGGCCAAACACTCATCTCCTTGGTGATAAAGTGAGCACTGTGGAAATATTTCCCATCTCCACCTTCCCTCCCATCAATTCTCACTCTCTGTCTATGCGCTTTAAACATAATCCATATGGTTTTACTGACCACGGTGCTTTCCATTGTTTGTGAATGTCAGCTTGTATTGATCAAGTGGACTGAATCCAGAATATTACTCATCACAAAAATACTGCCTTGTTATCACTGAAAAACTGGAAGAAAAAAAAAATGGAGAAATGAAGAAAGGGAAAAACAGAGAGAGTGATGGAAAGATAGCAAAAAACCTCTCAAATCACTGACCAGATGACCAAAATGAAACCCTCAGAGTTATGGACAGCTAATTTTTACTCATCGTACATTTACACGACAACGATGTACTAAAAACGGAAACGTTTTTGCTTGGCGTTTTCTTCTGCGTACGGACGATAACGTTGTCAAAACCATCCTCATTCACACAGATCCGTGAAATTTTTTTCAAAAAATGTGTTATTTCAGCCCGTTCTCATCCAACGCAGTCTCATCCCAAAAAGTCATATAACTGACGTTTTGGGACGTCTTTTGACCATACGTCAATATTCGGCTTTTTAGGGCCCCCTTAAACGTCGGTAGATGAGGTTATGGGATCCTAACTCTACCCCAGACCTAAACCTAACCCTAAACCTAACCCGTCACCTAACTGACGTTAAAGGTAAAGCGTCAGTTGTATGACGGCCCGGGATCGCCATCTACCGACGTTTAAGAGGGCCCTAAAAAGGCGGATGTTGACGTATGGTCAAAATACGTCCCAAGACGTCAGTTATATGACTTTTTGGGATGAGAATGTGTTGTCTCATCCCAAGGCATCATATACTGACGCTCTTGCCAATGTGTAAATATCCAACGCACATGGCACCCTTTAGCGTCCATACGCAGATATATATGGGCCAGAAGGCGCCTCCTAGTGGTCTAACCCTAACACTACCCCAGACCTAAACCTACCCATACTGTGCGTGTTATATTGACGCTAAAGGGTGGCATGTGCGTCGGATGTATATGCAGTGGGCAAAGCGTCAGTATATGACGTCTTGGGATGAGAATGCGTTGGTTATTTATGCCAGGCCAGTAGATGGCAATGTCACTTTGTAAAGAAACACTGTGTGTCTATAGACTGAACAATTCCTGCAATTAAGTACTGAGTAATATTAATTAACCATAGATACACTAGATGTCACCTTTGCTATGGCAGTTCATTAGAACGAATGCGCCAATAGAGCCGCCATCTTGGAACAGGGAAGCCCCTCTACTTTAATGCATCGACGTCAATGTAGACAAACGTCTAACGGAAATAAAATCACCATAAATCCTCATGAATGCGATTTTCTCATTTTTTTTGGTTCCTTCCAACGGTCAGACATGTATTTATCATTGAAAAAAAAAAGCTTTTTTTCAAACATTCTTCCTAGTTCAGATTTCATTCGTGTGAACGTCATATGCAGAAAAAAGTCCGCCACGATCAATTAATTCGAGGTAAAGGCAGAGATAGCAGCATTACCTATCTACTAAGACCCCTGATCCAAGATGGCGGCGGTTTTGACGTATGCTTAGAACCCCAAGGTGACGTCTAGTGTATATGTTTATGTTAATTAACAACATGAACTTAGGGCTTAGTTGCGTGTAATTATGCATATTTTACAGTTATTACTATAGTAAGTACATGTAACATGCAACAAGGGCACTGCAAAATAAATTGTTCCTTTACTTTTTAATATTTTATTCCCAAAACATTAAACACTAATGTAAAAAACAGTAAACTTCAATATACTAAAATATAAATTTAAGTTAAATAATATAGCCTACCATAGAGTATTTAAAAAGTGAGGAAAAACTACATTTGAGAAAACGTTGCAACAAATAATATATAAATATAATCTACAGATATCACATGAGGCAAAATACATTAACATTTTAAAATGAACTCTATGCAAGTATAGTTTATGTCATTTGTGTGACATAACATAAATGTGTGCTATTTTGACTGCAAGCCCACCTCGTACAAACGATAGACACACAAATGAAGACATTTCCACATTCAAGAACTGGCTTAAACTGCTTGTTATTTTGCAGCGGATACAGTTCTCAGTGAGTGACAGTTCTGACCTAAATATGATTTTCATTTACTATTACTATTAGTCATTTTTCACACCATCAGTTGCAAATTCAAGCTCCCACAATATCCCCTGTTCTTAAATCGATGAATCACTTGTTGAGTTGTTTACTCAAAAACAGCTGCAATCAGATCAGTCTGATTCATGAATCAATCGAAATACAAAGACTCTAGAGAAGTAAAAGTAAAAGTTTCGCAAATTACTAAACATATTGCTGACATTAGAAGAAATGACAAAATACCAAAGTCCATAGTTGATTTAATGAACTGCGCCTGTGTGAATTTGAAGGGAACTGACTTCATATATCCACAACAAAATCAGCTTGACACATCTTATGCCAATTAGATATTCTCAGTATATTTTATAACTTTTGTATTTGTCTCTCTATATTCAGTCATACTCTTTAGGGCCTATCAAACAATGAATATTATATCTCATTTGACAACATTTCTTTCTCTTTGGCCTCTTCCCACCGCTCTTTTTTTATTTTTTATTAACCGATGCATGGCAGCAAGTCATTTAATGCGGGATATCAGAAATGAATTTCCCTCATACCCCAAAGGAATTGTGTGACCTGCGTTCGGTGACGGAATAACCTTTAGATCTGAATGCTAATCAGGCCAGAGCCCAGATTGCTAATGTTAACAAGGCTTAAGGCAGAAACACACCTTTAGAAATAATTACTCCATGAATCAATGATATCCTCCCAACTCATTGCCTATTATGACACGTGCTATTAATATATCCATATCTTATAGTTGACTAGGTTTGTTGATCACATTTTAAAAATGAATAATAGTAAAAAACAAAACAAAAAAACAAAACAAAAAAAACAAACATTGTGTTTATATCTATCATAACTGCATTGAATAAATGAAAAACAATAGAAGATTAATCAAAAGATTTATCTTGTATAATAAAATATTAAAAACAGCGAATCTATTTCTCAGATCTTGGGAAATTCATTATAATGAAATATCTTTAAGTTAAAGTAATGTTGATGATTTAATATTTGACAATATTGCTGACTTGACTGCACTGACACTATTGGATGAGAACTGAACTATGCATGACCTTGACATCATAGATAGAGAGACAGAGAGCTCTTTTCTATGTCTGTCTATCTATCTATCTATCTGTCTGTCTGTCTGTCTGTCTATCTATCTTTTTTGTTTGTCTGTCTGTCTGTCTGTCTGTCTATCTATATATCAATCTATCTGTCGGTCGGTCTGTTGGTCCGTCCGTCCATCTATCTATCTGTTTATCTGTTTTTCTGTTTATCTGTCTATCTATCTATCTATCTATCTATCTATCTATCTATCTATCTATCTATCTATCTATCTATCTATCTATCTATCTATCTATCTATCTATCTATCTATATATCTATCTATCTATCTATCTATCTATCTATCTATCTATCTATCTATCTATCTATCTATCTATCTATCTATCTATCTATCTATTTGTCTGTCTCTATGCCTGTCTGTCTGTCTATCTATCTGTCTGTCTATCTATCTGTCTATCTATCTATCTATCTATCTATCTATCTATCTATCTATCTATCTATCTATCTATCTATCTATCTATCTATCTGTCTGTCTGTCTGTCTGTCTGTCTGTCTGTCTGTCTGTCTGTCTCTATCTATCTATCTATCTATCTATCTATCTATCTATCTATCTATCTATCTATCTATCTATCTATCTATCTATCTATTAGGGGTGGCACGGTTCACGAAACCGACGGTTCGGTTTGTATCACGGTTTTAGTGTCACGGTTTTCGGTTCTGTACGGTTCTTGTTATTTTTTCTTTTAATCTTTAACACTTCAGAAATGTACTTCAGCATGTGATATATAGCTTAATTATCCACACTTTAGGATACAGTATAAAAAAATTATATTCATGCAATCATGCACAAACTGAATTTGACTCTTTGACTTTAAGCACATTTTGGGACTATCTCAGAGGAAAGCTAGGTGAGATTTAGATACAGCAAGAGATAAGAAATTGACATGCTTTTCGTTTATTTGGCAAAAAAAAAAGGAGAATGTGTATCACTATCTCTACAAGAACTTGTGCATTTTTATCACACAAATCTTATTTACACAAAGAAATTAACTTGCATTTATGAACTGACAACTTTTGTAGCTCTTACAAAAATTCTATCTTTTAAAAGAAAAAAAGAGGAACTACACTGTCTTTTATGAATAAGTCAATATACATGAAACCTTATTGCCTATAATTAGGCTATAGAAATAGCAAAGGCCATAAACATAAAGTGAAAAGTTCAACCTCAACACAAAAAACAGTATCAACAATGCTTCTATTCCTAAAAAGTGAGGGTACCTTTTTTCAGTTTAAATTAAAGTGCAGGATTTGGAAACATTTGACTGAAGCTCTTATCTAAACATAAAGTGCCACTGTAACGTTATATTAAAATACCATAACATGAAATCAAAAATGTCCCCACACACCGGACTTATAGACTTATAGGACGCTGGCGCATCCTCCAACTCCCTCATCTCTCCCACTTGCCATTTCTCCGCGTGCCGTGACCTGCAGCGCTCCATACTCCACTTTTACTGGCTTGTTTACTAACTTGAACCGGCGCTGCACAGAGCGATCGGTAATGACATCAAATACCGCGAAAGTGAGTGACGGAGCCGTCGTTCCCGCTCTAGTTTGATGTTATTCACCGGTCGCTCTGTGCAGCGCCGGTCCAAGTCGAACAAGCTTATGTCGCGCGAAAAGAAAACACACGTCACATACGGGCACGAGGTTACATTGCGCATGCGTCGAACCGTGAGACGCACACACGCTCCGAACCGAGACAAGCGAACCGAATGGTTCGGGTGTTTTTTCATGTACCGTGCCACCCCTACTATCTATCTATCTATCTATCTATCTATCTATCTATCTATCTATCTATCTATCTATCTATCTATCTATCTATCTATCTATCTATCTATCTATCTATCTATCTATCTATCTATCTATCTATCTACCTGTCTGTCTGTCTGTTTGTCTATCTATCTATCTATATATCTATCTATCTGTCTGTCTGTCTGTCTGTCTGTCTGTCTGTCTGTCTGTCTGTCTGTCTGTCTATCTATCTATCTATCTATCTATCTATCTATCTATCTATCTATATATCTATCTATCTATCTATCTATCTATCTATCTATCTATCTATCTATCTATCTGTCTGTCTGTCTGTCTGTCTGTCTGTCTATCTGCCTGCCTGCCTATCTATCTACTGTCTCTATCTATCTATCTATCTATCTATCTATCTATCTATCTATCTATCTATCTATCTATCTATCTATCTATCTATCTATCTATCTATCTATCTATCTATCTATCTATCTATCTACCTGTCTGTCTGTTTGTCTATCTATCTATCTATATATCTATCTATCTATCTGTCTGTCTGTCTGTCTGTCTGTCTGTCTGTCTGTCTGTCTGTCTGTCTGTCTGTCTGTCTGTCTGTCTATCTATCTATCTATCTATCTATCTATCTATCTATCTATCTATCTATCTATCTATCTATCTATATATCTATCTATCTATCTATCTGTCTGTCTGTCTGTCTGTCTGTCTATCTGCCTGCCTGCCTATCTATCTACTGTCTCTATCTATCTATCTATCTATCTATCTATCTATCTATCTATCTATCTATCTATCTATCTATCTATCTATCTATCTATCTATCTATCTATCTATCTATCTATCTACCTGTCTGTCTGTCTGTTTGTCTATCTATCTATCTATATATCTATCTATCTGTCTGTCTGTCTGTCTATCTATCTATCTATCTATCTATCTATCTATCTATCTATCTATCTATCTATCTATCTATCTATCTATCTATCTATCTATCTATCTGTCTGTCTGTCTGTCTGTCTGTCTGTCTGTCTGTCTGCCTGGCAGCTGTGGTAAAATGATATTTATCAGAAATAAATATAGCATGCAGAGCATCTCTCAATGTAAATATTACCAGAAAAAAGAAAAGAAAGAAAGAAGACGTGTCAGTTTTATTCATGATGCATGTCATACACATCCCTGCAGTTTTTGTTTTTTTTGTCTTTCTTTTTCAGATTGTAACATCCAGCATCAGCAGGCAGAGTGTTTGGGCCCCAGGGGGCCCTGCTGAGGAATGGAGAGGGACGTGGCTGAGAGGACGTCCTTGAGAGCAGCACAGCTGTGGAAAAGAGGAAAAGAAAAAAAAAAAAACATCCAAATCTCATTAAGCCTGAGTATCACCACCCACATCTGGGACTGGAAAGGGAAAAAAAAAATGAAGGCCAAAATGATTTTTTTTTATCGCTAAAACGGAGGGTGTATGTGCTTTAAGTGTTTTTATGTATGTGCTGTGAATGTTTAGACACATGCAGTTCAGCACTGTAAGGTACCCTTCACTTTGCTCATAGTGCCCTATGAAGTGGACCATCTGTGAGATTCCAAATTGCATACAAGTCCAGTCAAAAGGGCACTGCAAATGCCATATGGAACATGTGTACGCCGATAAATCACTTCAGACTTGGTAGTTTGTGAATTTAAAGTGCACAAGATGTGACCATTTGGTTACACTTTATTTAAAGGGTACATATCGTGCTTTTAAATCATTCATTTTTACATTTAAATCATACCGTTGTGGTCTATATAAAACATAACTGCAATGCTTGGGTATGAATTCCTCATTATTATAGCTCCACAGGCCCCTTTTCTACCCCTTTTCTGATGTGCCTCTTTGAGCGACCGGTTTCAAAGCGGCCCCTTTAAATAAAAAGGAGATGCGTCATACCCCGCCCGCTCTCCAGGTCGATGAGTTCACGGTCGGTTCAACTCCCCCGTTCGGCCATTATTGTAGTTTGATTAGAGATATACGATTATATACGATACCTTCAAAGAACATTTTTATTCACACGTTAATAAAATGTCAACAACAGAAGACTTGTCCATCAAGCCTTACATATTCGAGCCAGAGCGAGCGAGTTGATAAAGACGACGACGAACCTGCAGAACAACCTCTTCATATGGGTGTATTGGTATGTGAGTTAACTGTTTTGTGTTATTAGTGAAAGTCGATTATTTCTCTTGTTAAAACAAGCACACTGACAAGATAAATGACTACGGTCTAATCTTACCACAAAAAAACCTGTATTGACAATACGATACGTTTAGAAAAGCATCAGAAAACACAGCAGCTAAATGACCATTGATGAAACTCAAGAACAATAATACTACAGACGTGTAACGTTACCTCAAAACAAAAACAAAGAAAGACAAAGGTACTGCTAAACCATGACCACCATGTTTTTTAAGAAAGTAAACTACTTTATTTTTATTAACGATATTTACAGCTTATCGAAATGCTCTGTTCGTGGTCTCCAAAGATGGAAGGAATTTACCTCTCATTCAGACGAAGTCAATCGGCAAACCCTTCTTTATACTGGCGGAGGTTGTTGAAGTGGGAATCCCTGAAGTGCTTCAGGTCACTAACGTACATCCAACAACCGAACATTTTGACTTGCCCTCTCGTAACTTCTGCATCATTGAGCTCGGACTACAAAATCGGAGCGAGAAATAATAATGGCGGATTGCTCGAAGTGTTGGACCGGTAGTCAATGTCCTTATTTGGCAGTTCCGCTGCAAATACGGTGATGTTATAGTTCAAAAAACGTCATAGAAAACAGAAAAATCTGAACAGGTTGAAAAATATGACCAAAACAGAATATAAAGATATAAACGAAGCACCTGAAGAGAATAATAACCTTTTCTGTACTTATAAACACTCCAAATATACAACAAAATGCCTTTAATGGCTAAAAAAGTGGATTTTACATGATATGTCCCCTTTAAAGGTATCTTTAGCCACACTTCCACTGTCACAGTTATATTTTCACTTGAGCTTGGTTCGGCACGGCACGATTACAACAGTTCGGGTAGAATGTGTGTATTGACACCGCCACTCAGGATTGGTCACTTATACCAGTTTCTCTGTAGCTGACCAAGTACAATACTCCAGTCTTCAGTGTCTCATGCTCCTTCAGAATTTACATGAGCATGTATTCACACAGCATATACTGACATAAAACTGCTCATACAGTAACACAAGTGAATGTCTTTGCCAGTTCTTAAGGTCAGGATATAAACAGCAAAGGAAGGAACAGCTGGAAGGAAAGATGGTTGTCTGTCCTCATCTGGTTTATATTGTGTATGTGTGTGTGAGAGAGGGATACGTCTCATTACACAGATGGTTGTTTAAGAGATAACACACCTGTGTAAGCATTTTTAAACTGGATGGGTTTGGCTGTCAGTGTGCAAGTGTGTTTATTACCTACTTGTGTCTGAATCCTTTTGGTCCACTGACTTGAGAAATGCTTATGAGAGCTTGATAATTTACTGGAACAGGTGGATGCAAGTATGCATGCGAGTGCATTTTTGCAGTTATGTGTGTGGTAAGTGACAAGATATGTTGTATTTGTATGATATATTAACTCTTTTCTTGCCACTGATGAGATTTCCCACCATTTATCATATACCACTGCTGCAACATTGATGGGTTTTTCCTCCAAGTTTCACTGCTATAGGAAAGGGGGCGCTGTTACGGATCTTCTAAAATATAGTATCTCCGGATCCAAAAACAAGTTAATAAAGAGATCTGCATAAACCTTGGCTGCTTTTAACTTCACGTTTGGACCAACCCTGTATCACACGAAATACGTTCTGAGGAAACTATTTTGCAAATCGCAATTACGTTACATGCCAACATATAAGCAGTGCTATTACGTTGGTCCTTAACGTAATATGTCTCATTGTTAATACGTAGATTTAATACGTTATATTCAAAGATATGTAACGTACGTTTGGATAGATGCTAAAACGTATAATATGGACGTATTTGCAACATTTAAACGTAACCTTATTACGTTTTTACAGCTACAAAACGTTAACTATTTACATATGTTTCATATCATAACAATATCTGTATACTTTTACTTTTAAAGATAAATGTAACAAGACCCCTTAATCCTACTCCCAAAAACATATTTATTTTATACAGAATATAAAAAGGATAAAACGTAATGGACAGATGTGTAGTTAAATGAGTTTTAGCATTAAAATATATTTTGAGCCACTAATCCCACTCCTATCCCTAAACCTAACCATAACCATTCCTTAAAACTACGTAGGTAACACAATTAAGAAAAAAAAAAAACATAACAGACAGACATTTCACAATAATTTATTTATTATTAACATTACCAAAAGTCGTTCACATGATGATGCGTTGCAGTCGCAGTGCTCTGGCAGTATTATAGTAGTTGTGTATGAGGTACAGATCAGAATTAAAGTTATTAACGTTAATCCAAAATGTTAATCTGATTTCGGTTCGCTCTCTGTCGTAAGGCGCGCGCTTTTCTCCATTTCAAATGTGAATGTACTACACCGACTGAAACACGGCATGTCGCAATCTGTGACGAAGCAGGCGAGAGCCAATGAGCGTTTGATATCACTGCCGTAAAACATGTCGTAACGCTTCTTGAAGGTGCATTATTTGAATTTGAATTAATCACCAGATTTGACGTTTGCGGTCGCTGCTGAGAAATGAAGATGAAGATCACTGGATAAAAAATGCTGGATTTGGATCTGTTTCTTGCAAACAACGTATGGATTCTAGGATTTGGTTTACATCAAGCTAATAAAATGTATGTCTTTTGTGAATGTATCAGTTGTGTTTTATTGGAGAAAATGCTTTTTATATATTTATGAGTAACGTTGGTCTATTATATTAATAAATTAGAAGGAAAACTTAATTGATATGACAGTTGAATGCAAAAGAGTCAAAATTTTAATGCCACGATTATGCATAAATAGTAAAGAAACCTGCTTGGATGTATTATGTTCAGGAAAAACGTAATAGCACTGCAATAGTATTACGTTAAGGACAAACGTAATAGCACTGCTTATATGTTGGCATGTAACGTAATTACGATTTGCAAAATAGTTTCCTCAGAACGTATTTCGTGTGATACACAGTTGCTTTGGACATACATTTGTGTATATATTATCCAGGTACTTCCCCACCATCATTTTGAAGTGTGTTCAACTTCATTAAGTGGACGCCTTCGTCAAGTGACGTCCTATTTGGAAAGACCCTCGATTTTGACAGAGGGAGTGAGTCTACTTAGGCAGATCCATAGACCACAATGCACCATGATTTCACAATAGGAAGCTAGATTAGCAACATTTTTAATAAATGCTGGTGGGGAAAGAGTTAAAGAAATATGCCGTTTTATTTGGAAAAAATATCTATAAATAACAATTTTAGTAATATCACCCATCCCCACTGAGCACTT
Source organism: Pimephales promelas (assembly GCF_016745375.1). Next base: position 32,813,435 of record NW_024121432.1, on the reverse strand, counting down.
AATATGTCAGAAATATGTTTTAGTTGTTATTTGCACTTAATGGATCCTGGAATGCATTTTGCGTGTCGGCATGCAATACAATTTCTACAATAGCCAGTGCTCTGCATGCGTGTTTGTCAGAACAATACAGCTGTGAGGTGACGTTTGTCTGCCTGAACAAGACTGCTGACACACTACGCACAAATCACTTATGCGCTGAACATTTAATGCACAACACAATGGCATCTGCCAGCATGAGAAATGGCGAGGCAAAAGAAAAAGAAATTGCCTTTTTTTACACAATCAGCCTGAAATTGTTTACCACAATTCATGATTGCCATCCATCCCACCGATTCTAAAATATGACACTGGAAAAAACAGAGAGAAAAGTTATGGTGGTACTTCCACAGCTTGGGAGAAAATCATTTAGCTTCATGCAAACTGTGTGACGTCTCTACCAGGCTGTCAAACCTTAAAACAACTCATAATGACAAACCTCTGGGAATTGCAATATGGTTTGCAACAGCGATCATTACAAAGTGTTGTAATATAAAATCCACATGCTGTCCAAACCATGACGTTCAAATGTAAAGCCTTGTCAGGGTCCTGCCCTGGCAGTCTTGTCTGTGTTGTCACTGTTTCCTTGTTTGTCTTGTGCCTGAGCACATGGCTCGATCTTTGTTTGTGTTATGCCGAGTTCAGACTGCACGACTTTAGCCACGATTTTGGCTCGCCAACAGGTTTTGAGAAATCGCTCGTTCACGCGAGTGACAATCACGCAGTGTGAATGAGCAAAGACGTGATCTGAGAAAATCGCCGACGTGTCGCCGACGCCCGTGAAGTATTTGGCATGCTAAATATCTGGACCTGTCAGCGATTCAAAATCCTGCTGTGTGAAAAGTAGGGATGGGAATCGAAAACCGGTTCCACTCGAGAACCGGTTCTAAATTTTACGATCCATCGATATTGTATGCGCTCGACGTTAACGATTCCTCTTATCGATGCTCCTGCTCTGAGTCAACCAGTATGTAGGCTTCAGACAGTGAACTAACAACTGTCCCTTTGTCCTTTATTAAGCACCAGTACGGCGTCCAAAGCGATTTTTTGTACCACCAAAGCCTTATTTGATCGGTGAGTACCGGTAAAATTGTCTCTCTCTGTAGTTATGAACCGCTGCGCTCGTGACAGGGCTCGTGTTAAACTGAACGAGCAGGGAGAGAGAGAGCCCCGGTCGTGCGCGCGCGCACCTCTCTCTGGCTTCACTGCTCAAAACTAAGCACTGTCTTGCTCTCTCTTTCTCCCTCGCACATATTAATCAAAATAATCGACACAATGGTAAGGTTCGGGAGACTAAAGTTTCATGTCCAGCATTCGGAGATTTATTTTTCCTGAATTACCGCTGGGTGTGAATTGTGCTAAAATAGGTCTACGTTGCCTTATCTTCTCTGAAAAGCGGTCCGCACATTTAGCTGACATAAACCACACTTCAAATAAACGGAAAAAACGACCAAAAGATGAAATGTTTTCTGTGATGACACACATCTTGTGTCGGAACGCGCACACGTCTGATAATGACACGTTCAATTTGCGAACTAATGACTCATTTGAACCGATTCGTTTTAATGAATGGTTAAAACAACTGAACTGATCTTCCAACACTGAACTGAACTCAACACTGAACTGAACTCATAAGGTTTCATTTATTATATAAATTACATCAAAAGTACAGTTTACTTAGTCAAGTGTAAGGTTTAAAACAAATAAAACCAATTGTTTCTTTCCCCCAAAAAAGCATATGACTACTTTTTCCCACACAGTGCTATCAGGAATCGATAAGAGAATCGTTAAAGAATCGGATCGATAAGCAGAATCGTTAGTGGCATCGATATCGATAAAATCTTATCAATTCCCATCCCTAGTGAAAAGTGTTCTGACTGAAAAGTACATCAGCGATTATCGACAGCCAATGAGAGAGCAAGATACAGAGCAGTAGGGAGTTCAGGGAGGAGTTATGGATCACATATCAACATATGGCATTGTTTCAGTCTTCTTCTCGGCCTATTAGGACCCAAGAAATGGAAGAAAAATTAGTAGAAATTAGGCAGGAGCACTCGTGTCTTTTTGACCTTTCATCTGAGCTGTATCACACCCGGGTCGAAAAAAAGAAAAAAGTCTCATGTGATTACTCTGGTCTTGCACCTGTGGTGTCGGGTTGTTTCCTTGTCACATTTCAAGTGTGTTTGTTGTGAAACATAGTTTGCGTGCAGCGTGCTAGACAGAGTTGTCGATCTTTGTTTGTGTTATGCCGAGTTCAGACTGTACATCTTTAGCCACGATTTTGGCTCGCCGTCAGTTGTTATTGGTGTACCGTAGGCAGAGGTTGTCGGAAACGGAACACCTATCACCATTAATGAATTATAGCTTGTCAAGTGTTGTATACAGTGTATGAACAAACGTGTCAGAAAAAGTGCACTTTCTACATGGTCCCTTACTCGCGTGTCTGTCAAGAGCAAGCTTTCCCGGCGAAACTCACATTGCGGCGGCTTTTGAGGGGCCTTGCTTATTATATAGAGCGAAGTCATATTTGGCTAAGTCATTTAGGAGGTAATTGCCATTTTTCAGTGAATGTCTGGTGAATATCAAAAACAAAACTAACTTTACCCCGCTTAGAAGCTGCGCGGAGTGTACACAACACACACAACACAATATAACTAAATTGTGAATGCTACAGAAAACATAACAGCAAACATTATTAATAATACTTACAGGTTGTGATTCGGAGGAGGACGAATCTGATCCATATATTACTGGATACTGAGCCCTCCTTCGGGAACAACCGGCTTGCGAATCCATATTTGAATTCATGTATGTTTTTGAATGATTTGTCATTAAAATGATGAGAACACAAGGTTCGGGCTATACTGTTGTGGTATCGTCGCAAATATGAACTCTAACCACTGATTCTTCACATGCTCAAGTGGCTTAACTCTCTTTGCAATGTAGAACACAGCGTCTTCTCAACATGATGCTATTCAGCTGAAGTATTTGAATGTGTTCTAGACTTCAAGTTTACACTTCCGTCTGTGCGCGCAGTTGTTGGGAGCGGCTAATGAGCTAATGTTTTGTATCAAATGTAACTGATTTCTGATTGAATGACTCTTTTGAGCATTTTTTTATTATTATTTTAAATTGTATTTATTGTGCAGTTTGTTATTTCTCAGAGTCGCTGCTGAACATTTTTGATATTTAAAATCAAACTTCATTGCTCCGCCTCCAAAGTTCACCCTCCAATCCTAACCGCCCTGCTCTGAGTTGGCTTTGAACCCCTTGTACAAACCAGTGTTACTCGTGTATATAGCCGAATCAATGCAACCTCTGTGTCTGTTTTCAGGCCTTCTCACTTATCTCTCTCCAACATTGGAAAGCTTTTCTAATATTGACAGGGGTCCTAACTCTCTTTCCTGATCATAAACGTTCATTTTCAAGTGATATCAATCTCTGATTTTCTCTTTTATAATGTCTCTCAGCCATCTCTCTTTCTTCAGTTTTTCCAGTCCACTGTCTCCACTCCTAATGCTGGTTGGCTACACGCTGGTTGTTGTGTATGGTTGTGTCGGTCTGACCAATTTCCAAACAGCATTTTTAAAATATAGCTTACCCCACTTTTAAAGCTTGGGAGACGTAGAGACTCAATATAGCAATATAGCTGTCAGGATTGTATGAAAATAAATGAATGAGCTAATGTCATTTTTTGTTGGTTTAGTATCGTTGTGTAATATATAATCAAGACAAATGATTTCACCTTTGAAAAGACAGTAAAAAGTCATGTCTGTGTTAACTTTTTGTAAGAAAGGTTTACATAGATATGAAGAATTGTTAAGGAATCAAATTAGAAATTCCCATCCCATTCAGCATGGCTCATCCAATCAGAATTTGAACTGAACTGTCCCTTATGTAAAATGTTTCAATTCAAAATGTTTAAAACCCTGAAAGACCTTCAATATTCTCTCCATCCAATATGTCGTTTGTTGATCTCTCATTAAAACTCATCTGAAGTGCTCACCATGCAATGCATCTGCTCGAGGGGCGTTTTCTATCTATATGTATTTTTCACTCCTCTCATCCAACTCACTCTTTTTTTCCCTCTCATCTGTCCTTGAATAACATCAGATTTGTTGTTGAACCATACAACACTGAACACAAGTGCACACTGGGAGCAGACTGCTCTAATTAGTACATGCACACACACAAACATGGACAGTGCATTCTGAGGCCAGACGGCTTTAATTAATACACACGTGTCTCCAGATCCCCAGCCCTCCTCGAAAGACCACTGCCAAAATATTTATCAGTGCAGACCTCCATGGCTTGCCATGGCCAGGAATAATCAGATAAGAAAAAAAAAAAAGATTAGATTAGATGAGGTTTTTTTTTTTTTTTTCCAGGACCAGTATGCCACAAGCTCTGGAGGCTGAGTAACATCCGTGAGACAGAGTAACATCAGATCATGGAGGTCGAACCACTGGCAGTGATTCAATTCAACTATTTTAGTTTTGTTTATCTCATCTCATGTCCAGTCTTCAACTCAACTCAGTTTGGTTCATCTCAACTCAGTTTTGTTTATCACATCTCTAGTCTTCAGTTTAGTTCAACTCAATTCAGTTCTGTTCATCTCAACTCAGTTTTGTGTATCTCTTGTCTTCAGTTTAGTTTAACTCAACTCATTTCAGTTCATCTCAACTCAGTTTTGTTTATCGCATCTCTTGTCTTCATAGTTCAACTCAACTCAGTTCTGTTAATCTCTTTTGTCTTCGATTCAGTTAAACTCTTCAGTTATTTTCATCAGATCTCTTGTCTTCAGTTCAGTTTACCTCAACTCAGTTCTGTTCATCTCAACTCAGTTTGTTTATCACATCACTTGTTTTTTAGTTCAGTTTAACTCAGCTCAGTTATGTTCATCTCAACTCAGTTTTGTTTATCACATCCCTTGTCTTCACTTTAGTTCAACTGAACTCAGTTTTGTTCATCTCTTTTGTCTTCGTTTCAGTTTAACTCAGTTTTGTTCATTACATCTCTTATCTTCAGTTCAGTTTAGCTCAACTCAGTTTTGTTCATCTCTTTTGTCTTCGATTCAGTTAAACTCAGTTATTTTCATCACATCTCTTGTCTTCAGTTCAGTTCAACTAAACTCAGTTCTGTTCATCTCAACTCAGTTTTTTTTATCATATCCCTTGTCTTCACTTTAGTTCAACTCAACTCAGTTTTGTTTGTCTCTTTTGTCTATGATTCATTTTAACTCAGTTTTCTTCATTACATCTCTTATCTTCAGTTCTGTTTATCTCAACTCAGTTTTGTTCATCAAATTTTTTTGTCTTCAGTTTAGTTCAGCTCAACTCAGTCCTCTTTATCTCCTTTTTTTGTCTTTGATTTAATTCAACCCAACTCAGTATTGTTCATTAAACCTCCGGTCATAAGTTTAGTTAAACTTGAACCCAGTTCTGTTCATCTCTTCTTTTGCCTTCGATTCGATTCAATTAAACTCAGCTCAGCTCAACTCATTTCTGCCATGTTGTCTCAATTCAGCTCAACTTAACTTGTTATTATCAATGTTTAAAACAGTTGTGCTGCTTCAGAGTTTTGAGGAAATGCAAGTTCAATGGGGCTTTATTACAGTAAAATTAAAACTATACACCTCTATTGCCGCATGCCAGTGATTATCATATCATAGGTTGGCGATTAGTTAGGTTAAAAGTACCTTATAACAGCTGTTGCTTCTTCGATCACACAATAATCGTCTAAAAATGTAGAAACGAATGGTCACTACAGAGCTCCATGGAGAAAAAAGTGGCATGCGATTGACTTGTCGGATAATGGGATACACCTAGATTAATGTGTCAAATCAAATTCAATTAATTTTAACCAGATTTAAAACCAAAATATAATGACATATCCATTATGTCTCCTAATAGAACACAGCTCCAATTTAGATATAGTATATATGGAAATCAAATGGAAAGCTGAAAAAAGAGTAGGGTTTACACTTTATTTTGATAGTCTACTTTAAAGATTCTACTAATTATAAGTAACTTTTCAACTACATGTCAACAAACTTTCATTAGTGTATTAGTAGACTGTTAGGTGTTAGAAAATGTACATGTAGTTGCAAAGTTACTTACAGTCAGTGGAATGTCTGCTGGGCAGCATCAAAATAAAGGCACATATTGATTGACTCATATTCACTGAGTCTGTCTCAATCTGCCTCCCCGTGCTCACAAGCTCGACGCCCATATTACATGATGACAACACTTTCATCTACACTGTCATATATCAAACAGTCTATTCATGCGGTGACACCTCCACTTTTAAAACAATTACCTCCACAAACGAGCAAGCCGTCCTGTCATCGAGGGCTATTATTAGGTCAGAGTGGGTGTGTTCCAATCAGAGTGATGGGGCTTTGAAGAGAGAATTAGGACATAGCCAGGCAATGATTTATTTTCTAAGCGACAGAGAAAGAGAGAACACAGAGGAAAAAGAATGAAAAAATACTGTTGATGTATTCTATTCGCTTACCACGATTACACTACTGGATGGATTAGAAAACTTGTGAACTCCACCTTGTCAACTAGTCTCAAAGTGTATGAAATAAGTGTTAAAAAAATACATTTCTTTATATAGGACAGTTATAAAGCAACAAACACTATGTGTGAAAATAAAATATAAAAAAAAACTTTTGATTTAAAAAAAAAAAAATCATGTAAGGCCTGCAGGAGCTGTAGTTGATACGTTTTGTCTACGTCTGCCACCATACTTTTGATATAGAAAGGACCACTAAGGCTATGCATTAATTCGTTCTGGACTGATTTAAAAAACTACGGAGCCCCCCTAGTCCCACTTTGAAAAAAAAAAAAATGATACTATCTCGTGGCCTCAAGATAGTAACTCGTGGCCTCAAGATAGTAACTTGTGGCCTCAAGATAGTAACTCGTGGCCTCAAGATAGTAACTTGTGGCCTAAAGATAGTAACTCGTGGCCTCAAGATAGTAACTCGTGGCCTCAAGATACTAACTCTATCTTGAGGCCACGAGTTACTATCTTGAGGCCACGAAATAGTATCTTGAGGCCACAAGTTAGTATATTGAGGCCACGAGATAGTATCTTGAGGCCACGAGTTATTATCTTGAGGCCACAAGTTACTATCTTGAGGCCACGAGTTACTATCTTGAGGCCACGAGTTACTATCTTGAGGCCACGAGATAGTATCTTGAGGCCACGAGTTATTATCTTGAGGCCACAAGTTACTATCTTGAGGCCACGAGTTACTATCTTGAGGCCACGAGTTACTATCTTGAGGCACGAGATAGTATCTTGAGGCCACGAGATAGTATCTTGAGCCACGAGTTAGTATCTTGAGGCCACGAGTTACTATCTTGAGGCCACAAGTTACTATCTTGAGGCCACGAATTACTATCTTGAGGCCACGAGTTAGTATCTTGAGGCCACGAGTTACTATCTTGAGGCCACGAGTTAGTATCTTGAGGCCACGAATTAGTATCTTGAGGCCACGAGTTACTATCTTGAGGCACAAGTTACTATCTTGAGGCCACGAGTTAGTATCTTGAGGCCACGAATTACTATCTTGAGGCCACAAGTTACTATCTTGAGGCCACGAGATCTTGAGGCCACGAGTTAGTATCTTGAGGCCACGAATTACTATCTTGAGGCCACGAGTTACTATCTTGAGGCCACAAGTTACTATCTTGAGGCCACGAGTTACTATCTTTAGGCCACGAGTTACTATCTTAGTTACTATCTTAGTTACTATCTTTAGGCCATGAGTTACTATCTTGAGGCCACGAGTTAGTATCTTGAGGCAACGAGATTTTTTTTTTGCCAAAGTGGGACTAGGGGGCTCCATGAAAACTGCATCTTCATTTAAAAAAAAAAAAAAAAAAGTTGAAAAGGTTTCTCATCCATGCTGAACATCAACCTATATAAGCCTGGTTATTTCTGTCATTCCATGCGAACTCTTGTTTAGTGTCTCTAATGCATTTCTGAGCGTGTCTGTATCCCTTTTCTCACGTGTTCTGGTTGTCTTGATTCTCTGCCTTTTTCCTCGGATTTCTCTCTTTGCCTCAGCCCATATCTGCTATTGTTTGGATTGGATTTTTTGTTTGTTTGTTTGTTTGTTTGTGTATGACCCTTGCCTGTTATCTGGATCTTTGGATTACCCTGTTCACTAAATACTGCATTTAGATCCTCAGCCTTCTTGTCTCGGAGCAGTTCATGACAGAATAGTGTGAACAAGGCCTAAAGCACATGTAACGTAGCCTACTTGATTTTAACTGTGTCAATTGTTCTGAATTGCAACATAATGAGTTCAAATGAGTAATTCCAAATGTATTTAAATACATGATATACAATTTAAAATTTATTTAGTTCCATAAATGATTGGTACATTCGGCAGTACAATTTAATAATATTTCAAAGACCATAGAAGAAGTAATGAAATTACATATAAAGCTCTACTTAAGTCCTACTTACGTAAGTGGTTAAATAAAGACATTTTAAAATTTAAACAACATAATATTTAATATTAATATTATATCAATTGTAGTTAATGTGAAACTGAAATCACGGCAACATCCCTGAGACAATTTCATTCAGTTCAGGCTAAAATATATATGTTTAAAGTATATTTTTTTCTGTAATAAGTACTCTTTTTTTTAAAGGGTCATCTTATTGCTCTAGAACACATTGGCACACCGAATAATTGATTTTGAAGATACATTTTTGTAGCCTGATGTTTACTAAAGAAGCACAATTTATGATGCATGGTTTTTCTATTTTATTGTGAATTTGATGTTAAGTTTAGCCAGAAGTTTGTGGTATTTTAGTCATTTTGTAAGACACGAGCTGCACTTGCATGAATGAGGGCTTTACTAATATGACCTCCAAAGTGAACAGGTTGAAATACTTGAATACTTGTTTAAATAATGGAACTCAACAGAAAGGTGCTTTCAACCCAAAAATGCATTACTCTAAATATTACTGGCTGATTGCCCTGCTTCTTTTTCCCCGTTTGCTTTGAACATAATTTAACATAATTAATAATTAAACAATTAATCAGCCATAGCGGCAAGCAACAATGTGTCCAGGCCAGCAGATGATCAATAACATGTTGTGAAATTCAATCACGTCTCACTTTTGTTTGATGCCACTGTGTAACCTGTGCAATTTATACATAAATACTGTGAAAATACTATGAAAGGTAAGCAGACATTCAATGAAACAAATGCCATTTTCATTTTGGAAATATACTTTTTAAATTACACACCAGATCAAAAGTTTGGAATGTTTTTTTTAAAAAATAATTATCTTCTGCTCACCAAGGCTGCATTTATTTAAAAAAAAAAAAAACAAAAAAAAAAAAACAATTAAACTCTACTCTGCTCTGATTGGTCAGATGGCTCAGTCTTTTGTGATTGGTCTACTATTCTCTGATTGGTCAGATGGCCCAGTCTGTTGTGATTGGTCTACTCTGTTACAAATCACATGAAGTTTCTTTAAATTACCTATATAACAACAATAGTATTAACAAACAAATAAAAGCAAAATATAAATAGCCTAAAGCCCATAACTAATTACAGTACAATATGAAACTCATGAGTGTCACTATAATAATGATAATGTTATGCATAAGTACACACAATAACAGCATCAGATGTTTACCTGGCTTTGCTCTGCAGAGTAAGACTGTCTCTATACCATCTGCTGCGAAAAACTGATCAAGTGAGATGTAAATAACAGATTGCATTTTCAGATTATATGATGGAGAATTTAGCCTTGTGAATTTGAGAAAGTGAGAAAAATGTAACAGCAGATGTGTAAATTCATGTCCATAAGTATTCTAATCAGAAGATCACTCAAATCCATAATCGGCAGCACTTTTGGTTTCACACGGTTTTCCAAGTCTTTACAGCTTTCATAGCATCAAATTTTGCTTGTGCACAATTCCCCAAAAACGAGAAGGAAGCCTGTATCTGTAGCTTATTATTATTTTGTCCCAAATTATTGGTTAAAAAAAAATTAAACAAATATTTATTTTGGATGAATCTGTTCAAGAGTTCAGAGAATATGTATTCTTATTGATAATAAATGCTGTTAGCCGAACATTAAATTACAATTTACGTAAGACTTTTTAATTACATATATGGTTAAAGTGTACTGCCGATTGCACCGACAAGCATTTGTGGTAAACTACAATATACTTCTGTTGGAACTTGTATGTCATTAATGTAAATATATTTGTAAATACACACTTAAAATTATAATCATGTGCGTTGGTATTAGTCAACATTAAAATAACTGTACTTCTTTAAATCATCTAAAACTGCTTAAGGTTGTGACAAAAAAAATGAAAGAATACTCTCTTTAAGTATACCTAAGTGAACTTTTACTTCATTAAATATATATGTGATCCATTTCCCCCAGTGAGCCTTCTCGCACAGACATTGTGCAAAGTCAGGGAGGACGAGGAGTAGGTTCCCTTTCAAGGGAACTTCGAGCTGCGTTGTCAAACGCGATGGGAACGCTCTGCGTGATTGTGTCGTGAAGCGTCTGTACAATCAGTCCAATGAGAGAGTAGGACGTCAGGTGACGTCACTGACCAGGAAACTATAAAGCACCCTTGAGATCAGACTGCGACAGCTTCTGTAGCCTTCAGCAAGCGATCTCTGTACTCTGTCCTTGTCTATTTATTGTTGTTTGTCAAAGCCAAGAAAAGAAATATATATTACTATCTATATTTATGGCAAGCAAGATTATAGACACTGTGTGGTTCCCTGCCCTCGTTACACACATCAGCTATTTGTTTGGGAGTGGACTATGTCAGGTCTCGAGGGAGCTGACTGTGGGCATTGCGAGAAGCTGTCCGCGAGGACGCTCCGCTCCCGCCGGGCGTTCTCCGAGGAGGACGGTTCGGTTCGCGGTCCCCGCGCGGGTCTCTCTGTTGCCGAGGCACGGAGACGACTCGCATTTCGGGGTTCGCAAATGGATCCGACAGCGGGGGTTGGGACGAGCTCAGCTCTATCTCAGCTTTCACATGCCAGATCTGGACTGCGATTTCAGCCTCCTCGTCGGGGTTTATATTTTATGTGTTTAATCCCCAGATGTCTAATTATAGCAATGTTTGGGTATTTCAGTGCCTCGGGTTAAAGAGACGCTTGCAAGCTTTCTCTCTCCCGAGTCAATGCCATCGTTTTTAACCCTGACGTTACCCACCAGCCATCATAAATAATGAACACATTTTTATTAGGCAGCCCTGGTGGGTATGGAATGAGTGTGAGGAGCGACTCTCTGAGGAGGGTCGCAGCGCTGCCAGTTCGGTTGTTCCCGCTGGTGGCCACAGAATTATATGTACATATGTTTTTCCGATATAAAGATAATGGGAAAATAAAGATATAAATATGTCTGTTCTTCTGGACGCTCCGCTTTCAAGAAAACTATGAAGTAATCCATTCAGCGGTGTTCCAGAGGTTTCCTCCTCACCAATGTTCCTGAGACTGCTGGACGAGAGCAGTCTCGGCCTATTAGCTCCTCGCGGCACAAGGTGCGAAACAGAACAAAAGTCTAGCCAGTTAGAGATATGCAAGATCTGAGGACTGTTTTATCTCTAAAAAGAGCTTCAACAAAATTCCGAGGGTAGGCGAGATCTGAGGACTGCCATCTCTAAGAAAGCCCTCTGGGGGGCGATGCTATGAGGAGCATTGCAGCACTGCCACATCGGTTGTTCCATGTCGGTTCGCCGTTTCAGGGCGCCGAGGTGTCAGTGTCCCCATACGGTCCTACGAGGAGGGCCGTAGAATGGTCATTTCGGTTGTTCCCGGTCGGTTCGCCGTTTCTGGGCACCGAAATGTCCGTTCAACAAAATCCCGAGGCCAGTCTCGAGAGACTGGTCCCCTTAGTGGAATTCATGGCATGGAATTCAGCGTGGAATCTATGGCCGGATATTCCTCAATGGGTCCTGCATGTGATAGAAAAGGGTTACAGAATTCAGTTAAAAGAAAAGAAACTGTTCTCGTTCACCCAGATTTCTAGGGGTCCTTCCCACCGTGGTGGTCCCCGAGCAGGCTCGGGTTATGGAACAGGAAGTGATGACGCTTTTGCAAAAAGGGGCTATGAAAGGGTTCCTCCTACCAGCAGAGAGTCAGGGTTTTACAGCCGATACTTTATCGTTCCAAAGAAAGATGGTGGGTTACGTCCTATTCTAGATCTGTGTCAGCTAAACAGCAGAGTTCAAAAGCTCAAGTTCAGAATGCTTACACTCAAACAGATCGTGTCACAGTTTCAGTCCGAGGACTGGTTTGCCACGATAGACTTGAAGGATGCTTATTTTCACATATCCATCTATCCATCCATCACAGGAGGTGTCCTGAGGTTTGCTTTCGAGGGCATAGCTTACCAATATCCTATCCGGCTTTGGTCGGACCCAGGTCGATCTATTTGCAACTCAGAAGACAACTCACTGTCCGTTATGGTTCTCTCTCATGCATCCAGCTCTTCTCGGACTGAATGCGATGGTGCAGGTGTGGCCGAGGCTACACCTGTATGCATTTCCCCCAATATCAATGCTCCCGGGGGTTCTGGAAAGAGTTCGCCAGGAAGGGGCTCATCTGTTGTTAGTAGCCCAGCACTGGCCGACCAGAATATGGTTTGCGGACCTGCTTTCACAGGCGGGGGGCACAATATTTCACCCTCGCCCCAAGTTGTGGAAACTATGGGCTTGGTCTGTGAGGGGGCCCAGTTTATAAATGCTGGTCTCTCGACTGAGGTCGTGTAGACCATTCTTCAATCCAGAGCTCCCTCCACAAGAAAACTTTATTATTTCAAACGGAAATTGTTCTCTACATGGTGCAGAGAATGCTTTTAATCCTGTTGACTGCCCGGTTGGTACAGTTCTCGATTTCTTGTAAAACCGTTTCTCTGCTGGACTAACTCCCTCCACCTTGAAGGTGTATGTTGCGGCTATATCTGCCTTTAGATCCCCTGCGGGGGCTTCTACTCTGGGGAGAGGTCCTCTAATAACTCGTTTTCTCCGTGGAACATTGAGGCTGAGGCCTGCCTTGCACTCCAGAGCACCGGCTTGGGACCTGGCCATTGTACTCGAGGGTCTGGCTTTGGCTCCCTTCGAGCCTACCGAAGAGTTTTCAGAAAAATTCCTCACTTTAAAAGCTTTGTTTCTTTAAGAGAATTGGAGATCTGCAAGCTCTTTCGGTTGCTCCTTCATGTTTGGAATTCACACCTGGTATGGTTAAAGCATTTCTATACCCTAGGCCGGGTTATATTCCTAAGGTCCCTACTAATGTGATGGGTCCTATTGTGCTGCAGGCCTTCTGTCCTCCACCCTTCAATACCCCAGATCAGGAAAGTCTCAATCTGTTATGTCCAATTCGGGCATTGGATGCTTATGTTCACAACCCTGTGGCATAAGTCAGAGCAATTATTCGTCTGCTTGGGTTCGACTAAGAAAGGTTGCCTAGTATGAGCAAGTGGATAGTTGAGGCTATCTCTATTGCTTATAATGCGGTCTGACGTCCCTCACCTATGGAGGTCCGCGCCCATTCTACTAGGAGTATGGCTGCCTCCAAGGCTTTAATTTCGGGTGTTTCCCTATATGACGTTTGTAATGCGGCAGGGTGGTCCTCACTGCATACATTTGTCAGGTTTTATGACCTAGACCTTTCCACTCCCGGGGCTAGGTTGCTCGCTTCTTAGTGTGTGCATTGGACTTCACACAGAACGGGCATTTCTCAGCATGGCATAGTGGGTATGGGGTTCCCATCGCGTTTGACAACGCAGCTCGAAGTTCCCTTGAAAGGGAACGTCTCAGGTTACGTATGTAACCCTGGTTCCCTGAGAGGGAACGAGAGCTGCGTTCGCCTGCCATACTTCCTGCATGCCCTGATCGACTTGCTTCAGGCCTTTCAAAGAAGCTATCGCGGTCTGATCTCAAGGGTGCTTTATAGTTTCCTGGTCAGTGACGTCCTACTCTCTCATTGGACTGATTGTACAGACGCTTCACGACACAATCACGCAGAGCGTTCCCATCGCGTTTGACAACGCAGCTCTCGTTCCCTCTCAGGGAACCAGGGTTACATACGTAACCTGAGACGTTTTGTTATTTGCGCTGTATTGGCCCAACCGGACCTGGTTCGCAGAACTTATGCTCTTTGCGACAGCCCCTCCTTGGCCAATTCCTCTGAGGAAGGACCCGCTTTCTCAGAGACGGGGCACTCTATGGCACCGGACGGGATGTGAGGTTACCTGTGACTTACATTAGCTTACCTGTGACAAGATGGCTGCCGGTGATGACGATAGAAACTCCGCCTTAAGACATCTAGCCTTTATATAGATATCTGTGCTTTTGGCACCCGGTTATGTTTAAGGTACACATGCCCATGCAAGCTGAAAGTTTTTGCTGTTCATTGCAGTTGACTTGGTGTTTGATGTGAGTCTCGGCAGTTGTGACCGTGCATTTATTTATTCATTTTTCTTCTTTAATTTGAGTGTTTACAGTTTTCATACTTTGTTTATTTTGGGTACATTGTACATTTTTTTGTCTTGGTGTAGTGATCACATGTAAGTCAATAAATTGACTTTGAATGTGTTTATTTTCTTCATTTCATTTGTTTGGTTTGTTAATTATATGAATTTATATTTTGTTCCTTTAGGCGCTGAGGACTTCCTGGAGCAGGCTGGTTGTCTTGCATTACGGGCTTTGTTTCACCAATGGTGTCCTTATCGCAGTGTTATCACTTTTGTCATTTGCAGTGAACTTGGTGGGTGTGATTTGGATTGGCGTGCTTTCTATTGTAGACTTGCTGCAATTGACCTATGGCTAAGCCATACCCCCTCCCTCACTCGGACAAAAAGTCAACATTCGGGGACAGGCGCTATTGGCAGCTGTCACAGTAGGACACATTTCACAGGAAGCAATTTATTTGGAGACAGAAAGATTATATATTATCCCGAAGTCACCTAAAGGGCCTTATACGAATTGGAGGGTTATACTAACAATTTTATTGTTGAGAAGATTGATGAAAAGCTTCAGCTCCAGGCAAAAATGTACCGGTCACGGTGTAAACATGATAAACCGCATATCGTTGCCATCACTGTTTGGTGCTACAGTATTTACATGAATCATTCAGCACAACATTGTTAACATTTGTCATCTCGGCTATTTACTGATACGTTAATGAAGCTAAGTGACATGATGTACAACGCAGCTAGAAGCTAACGTTAACGTTTTCTAATGTTAGGCTAACGTTAGCCTAACGTTACATTAGCGATTTTAAAAATAACATTCAGAACAGATGTAGACATCCTTGTTTAATTTATCCACGTTTAGTTGGTGTTGTGGTCTACTGTGTGTTGGGTTAGCTGCGAACTGTGATTGGCTCATCACGTTTGAGGGAGTGGCTTAGCCATAGGTCAATTACACTAGCCTGCTCCCTATAGGAGGCCTCAGCCCCTGTGAAGACAATGTGATTTTTTTTGACAATGTGAGGACACCTGTTACTTGTGATTTTAAAGAAATGTTAGCCAACTTTTAGCTTAATAAAAGAAAATACTTTTGTACAGGAACCCATGCCTCTTGCCTATCTTGGTGAAACGTATTTGTGTGCTTTATTTAGGTTGTATTTTCCCCATTAATCTGGGGTGGCGTAGTCACTAAAAATTGAGCCACTTACAACATGTACACATTTGATGTATCATCATCATTGGAACATCTCTGCTCATTGAACGTTACATTGCACATATACTTATATGCAACATATATAACTCATACCGTATCTCTCATCAGCACACATGTACAAACATACGCTGACTCATAAAATGCATAATGAAATTATTATGAAAATGGATAAAGAAAAATAATAACTAAAAAACAACCTTAAACAGTACAATTTTTGTCTTCACACTGAAAATAAACTAGTGAAAGAGTGAAAATGACTGTATTTTACCCCATCTAAAAGTCCACAGTGCCAAAAGAAGGGTCCATAGTTGGAAGAAAAGCCTATAAAACACAATTTTGTTACATGTCTGAATTTGATTAGGGCTTGGCCAAAGGTTACTGTGTGTGTGTGTGTGTGTGAGAGAGAGAGAGAGAGAGAGAGAGAGAGAGAGAGAGAGAGAGAGAGAGAGAGAGAGAGAGAGAGAGAGAGTGTAAGGACTGTGTGTGTGAGAGGGAATAAAAAAAAATGTCTATGTTCAGCAAATTTCTTGTGGCGACTGTTTGGCCCTGGGGCTGGAGGCGGATCTGAAACATTAGTGTTGGTTATTAGGAACATTTAGAAGGAAACAAGGGATTTCACCTTCCGTCAGAGATGCCCTTTGTGCAGTCGTGTGTGCGATTCTGGGTAAAGGACACATTCACACCTTAAATATAGGCAACAATATGCCCTTTCTCATTCCAAAATATGCAATTTATATGCTAATCTCAGTGACATTTTAGCATTGGAGATGTGCATTAGTAATGTTGTAAAGACCAGACAAGACCAGACCCAATTCAGACTAGATCTTTATCCTTGTTCTGACTCAACTTCACCCAAAAGTATACTTCCACAGTAAAACACCAAGGCATAGACATGGAAATGGACGGATGATTGCTTCGATCACAGTGCAGCCTTTTTGGGCCATGAATTTCATCATAATACTAAAGCATTAAATTTGACACATGCAGAATTCAATATTGGTATAGGAACAAGTGTAAGAAACACATAGATTAGACTTCAAAACATTAATTTATACAAAATGTACTGGTTCATAATGTAAACTCCCTGTATAGCTTGGGAAAAGATCAACAAGTACATTTTTTTTTTTCACTTTGTTTCTTTTAATTATAAATGCACAAGGTGTGTTACCGGTATTCAGCCATCTGTTTCATTTCTTCCCGCATGAATATACGGATGGTGTTCAGTGCCAAAAATAGCAGATGGAAAAGGCAAAGCTATGTTGAAAAATGATGCATCGTCACTATTTCATTTCTAATAGCCTTACACATTTATCATGCTACCAATAAAAGAGTTTCTTCATCTTTTGCACACACTGAAATGCAATGGTCCAAGTTGTTTTCCTAATGCATTTTGTGGCCTTTTTTGAGAGGTAATTTAACCATCTGAAATGACTACAATTATCTATTTCGCTAAACATCGGTGCAATAAAGATGACACAACAAACGCAAAGCATGATCCGCGGCTTCTTTAATCAACTGCTGTATGACTTTCTTTCTTCAGTGGTACACAAAAGGTGAATTTCTGCAGTATATACTGCCCTCGATCTATTAATATTAATTTTTAAGCTCCTGACAAGAAAATCATAAAAGCAGTGCTCCATTCAACTCATGTGTTTGTATTCCAAATCATCACATGATATCATGACATCGACTGAAAATCAGGCATTTATTAACTGACATTCTTAATATATTCAACGCTTTTTGGTAAATCTTGTGAAGACCCAAAACCAAAGAAAACCCCCGAAATATTAAAGACCCCCTGTGGTGAAAATCAACTTTTTAATGTTGTTTATATGCCCGTGTGGTGTTTTTAATTTGCTTTAAGACAAACCATGTGTTAACAATCAGTTAACACCATCGTTGAGTATTTTCTCCTCAAAACTGCAAAAGAGAATCTCAGAAACGCAGTTTGACACAATAATTTCCAACCATCACAAACATGTAACCAATTCCGTCACTAACGGGGCGACAGATTGCGAGCGGGAACATGGTTTGTGTAATATTAGCAACACATAATAAGCTGTTTGATAACAGTCAAGCCAAAGGCTAATCATATCAGTCACTGCTATGTGTCCGACGTACAGTAGTAGAGAGCGATACATACCATTCTGACAAATTGACTTGTAATGTATACAAGCCTTTATAATTTTCTCTTCCTCTTTTTCTTCTGGTTCAAACATATTTGGCTGTATTAAACCAAGTCCACTTGGCATTGAGTAGCATTTACTAGAGTTTACAGAGTGGATCAGGTGGTTTTTTGTATTCTATGGTGGACATTGATGGCAAAATGTAAATTTTACAAGGTAAAAGTCCTTGTAAAATCCTACGGCGTCATCTAACTGATGCTAAAGGAAAAGCGTCAGTTAGATGACGCGGGTAGGGTAGGGTTTCACGCGATCCTAGGGCGTCATGGGCTGGAAAAATCGTACGTTTCTTGCAAACTTTTCCTGCTGATAGAAGAACTATGAGAGAATTGCGCAAGAAGTAGTAGAATAAGAACGCAATTCTCGCGTATGCGTCGTGGAAATCTCTTGAACTCTCGTCTCAGGCCCAGGAGGAAGAAAAGGAATAGTCTAATAAAGTCGTTATTTTTGTTTTATTTCCGCACAAAAAGTATTCTCGTCGCTTGATAAACTTATCCACAAGTTTCCTACGCCCCATGAGGCCTTGCGTCAAAAGTGGGCGCAAGGCCACTTCCCTTTCGAAGTAAACAAACCGCGACTTGACATACTTCACACTCATTCATTCAACAGTTGACAGTCATTCAAGTTATAGCGATCCAAACTAGCTAACGATGTGGGAACACAACCTCAACGAAATTCAAAAGGGTGAAATAACAGTACCTTTACCTCCGCAGTAGTTGATTGGGAGTATTATAATAACAGTATTAATAATCAATACTCATCAAGGCATGGTGACAGACAGTTGTGCGAGCTGACAAACAATTAAAATAAAAAAAAAATACACACTTAGTCATTGTGCTTTGGAGTTTATTCAAAATTATAAATGAATGTGTTACTTGAATACATTAACTGGCACATTTGGTATTCTGTCAACACAGGCTTTGATCCTGAGTTTAGGTGTAACATCAGTAGCGAACAGCCAATCACATGCTAAAAGAGTTTATAGAATATTAAGAATTTAAACAAATGTACACTGATGGAAACTAACGTTACAGTCGTTGGCAGGATCACTCTGATTTCGTTTTCAGCTTATGTTCAAAACAATCACGTTTAAGCAGCTGAATTAGTTTAGTCCGGTTATACATACAACCGCGAACAGCACATGTTGCCCCTGAGCTCCGTAACGACATCTCTCATAAAGATTTGCGTCTTTAAATAGTAAAATAATTATCCGAAAAACAGCTAGCCTCTTCGTTAACTAACACACAAAATACCTTTGGAATGCTACTTCCGCCACCTTACCCGAAGTTTCACCCACTTTATTTTTTACAGGAGCGCCCCTCGGAAACTTGTGGATACTTGAACCACTGTAGTCACATGGAATATTTAAACATTTTCTTCATTGACTTTCTGGGCCGTCAAGTTTCAATCCCTTAGGAGCCTATGTAGGAGTGATCCAGCTCTCAGATTTCATCAAAAATATCTTAATTCGTGTTCCGAAGATGAACGAAGGTCTTACAGGGTTGGTACAGCATTGGGGTGAGTAATTAATTACTTAATTTTCATTTTTGGGTGAACTGTCCCTTTAAGAAGAACCTGTGACAAGTGATCTGAACACTTTTTTTAAACACGCCATTGCTGTGTTTAATTTTGAGACCTTAAAGAGTTAGTTCACCCCAGAATGAGAATTCTGTCAGTAATTGCTCACCCTCATGTTGTTCTCGACGCTTGATAAACTTAAGATTGAGCCACTTTAACGACGTCTTTCATAAATTTTGGGCCGGCCAGTTCCGATCCCTTAAGAAGCCTATGGAGGAGTGATCCAGCTCTCAGATTTAATCACAAATATCTTAATTTGTGTTCTGAAGATGAACGAAAGCCTTACGGGGTTGGAACAACATGCGGGTGAGTAATTACTGACAGAATTTTCAGTTTGGGGTGAACTAACCCTTTAAGTAAATGGTGACAATAACACCTTGCATAGGTTTCAATGGGAGTAACAAAATAAACAATCCAATAAATTGCAAAAATTTGCTGTATTTAAATCATCTCATGTTTCAAATATGTTTCAAAATTGCAAAAGAACTGCACACCAAGCAAGACAAGAATGATACCGTACCACTTTAGCAATAAATCCACGAGCATGCTGGAAACCCACTGAAAGCATTTCATAAAAATCAATTAGCAAAAGCGTCATGATTAAAGACCTTTTATTGTTTCCCCACCCAAAGCCCTGTAACACTTCACGGAGTGTGTTCGTTCTTCAGGAAACTAGCTGCTGTTGGGCAAATCTGTTGTAAATGTGCTGCTTGTTTGTAATTTGTCCCTGGTAAATGATGCTATGAACAGGGAAGGAAAAACTGCAGGCTGTATTGTGGTATTCATGAGCTTCTTGTGCTTCAGGCTAGCTCATATCATAACCCTTAGCTCACACAGCCAGAGATCTGCTCTGCTCTCATCAGTAGTTCTGGTACAATCTTTCACTCCAAAGCAGGAGGGAAAAGAAGAAGTATGAGCACCATACAATAGCACACTAAATTGACAAGTAGTAGATGGTATACCTTGGCCATCACTGCTTAAAAGGATACTTTATTAAGAAATTAATATTCTACCTATTCTATGCCATTCCAAACCATATGACATTCTTTATTTATGGTGCACAAGTCTTATGATCTATATATATATTATTATGATGCTTTTTTGTTGTCATTTTGGAGCACTATTACATGGACATGGTATGAAGTGACCATAGGATTTTGTTTTTGTTTTAAAAGTACGTTTTGAGTCACACAGGATGACGGTAAATAATTTAAAGTAGCATTTTAATTTTTGGGTGAAAACACGGCCCAGAATGAAAAAAAAAATGGAGAAAAAAACTGCCATGAGTGGGTATGGGTGAGTGTGTTTTGGGATTGCTGCAACCTAGTTGGACAGAAAGAGGTACATGTGACCTTTAATTTCCATGGCAGTGGTGCAGTCACTGGTTTAAGCAAGTCATTATGGCAGTGATTAACTGCTGACAAACTTTCCAGAGAATAGCAGCATATGCAAATCAGAATAACCATCACCACAGAGACCAATTACACACCGAGACGATTTTGAAGCAAATTACTGAGGTGCCTGCTGGGAGATTCCCTGCTGGGAGAAGAATTAAAAAAAAAAAAAAAGTAACCTGCAATGTAAAAAGTGACATGTTGTACAAAGTGACTGAAAAGTTTGTAACCCAGCTGCATTCGTTTGAATTAACATGTAAAGCCAAACCAGTATTTTGTAAAATAAATAAATAATAGTTTAATTGATATTGATATTTAATAGAGTTTAAAATTGTCATTTGTTTGTTTGCCTAAGGTCTGCATATTACTACAATTAGTGTTCCTTTGGAATGAAACATTTCATTTGTGAAAATTTTACCTTCAAACTGGAAATTGAAGTTTTCGACACTTTATTTTAATGTGTCCTTGTTACAGTGTCATTATACAATTACAGTGAAGTGAATACGTTTGGACACCCATGCTAAAGTTGCCTAAAAAGAGGAATAAAAAAATAATCTTTTAGATATTGATCTTAATGCCTCAATTAGAAAAATGAGGAAAACTCCAATCTTTAAGGACACAAATTTTCTTTGTGAATGATAATGTATCATAAATAAATAAATGTTTTTCCTTAAAATACAGGGTGCATAAGTCAGGAAACCCCTATGTTAAATTCCCATAGAGTCAGGCAGATTTGTATTTTTAAAAGCCAGTTATTTCATGGATCCAGAATAATATGCATCCTGATAAAGTTCCCTTGGCATTTGGAATTAAAATAGACCCACATCATCACACACCTTCCACCACACCTAGAGATTGGCATGGGGTACTTTCCATAAGATCATCTTTCAATGCAAATCAAACCAGCTATTAGGCTAACTGAAGTAAAACCATGCCAATCTCTAGGTGTGGTGAATAGTGTGTGATGATGTAGGGATATTTTAACTCCAAAGGCCAAGGGAACTTTATCAGGATGCATATTATTCTGGATCCATGAAATAACTGGCTTTTAAAAATAAAAATCTGCCTGACTCTATGGGCATTTAACATAGGGGTGTCCTGACTTATGCACCCTGTATTTTAAGAAATAAATATTTATTTATTTATGAGACAATATTCATTCACAAAGAAAATTGGTGTCCTTAAAGGGTTTGATTTTTCCCATTTTTTTTAATTAAGGCATTAAGATCAATATCCAAAACATGATTTTGTATTCCTCTTTTTAGGCAACTTTAGCATGGGTGTCCAATCTTATTCACATCACTGTAAGTGCTGAGTTTTAATTAACTACATGTAGCTGTTTAGGGTTGGTTGTATACGGAGTAATTATGCTATATTCTTTTTTAAACAATTTATTATGTCTAAGTATAATATACTGATATAAAAGACCAGCAGACTCCTCCATATGTTCTGGGACATTCTGCTAACAGAAATGCTGGAAAATCCTTAAGAAAACTTACATGACCCCTTGTTGAATCCAACAACTGTTCATTCTTTGACCTAGAAAACGGATAATATCTGGAATACACCTGTTCTCCTGCTTCCTTCCTCACTTCCACACAGGATCCACAGTACTGTCCCACCTCAATATGATGCTTGAGTCTTATTCACCTTCATCTGAAGCTGAGATTCCTCATCACTAGGTGAACATGGGGGTGAGTAAATAATGTGATAATTTTCACTTTGGGGTGAATTCTCCCTTTAAGTACTATGGGGTTCTGGGGAGAAAAAAAAACATTAATTTTCTTCATAAGGAGATTTGAACTATAACTTCTAAATCTTTAAAGGACAGGCCTACGTGAGCTACAAGTTTGTTAATCAATGGTATTTGCTTCTGCTGAAGCTGTCAGCCTGCATTATTTCATTTTATTTTTAAATAATCATGATTAACAGTGAAATTCCTGGTGAACATCTACATTACCAAAGTCCTTTTAGGCAAGTTGTACCACTCGGCCGCCATCTTGGCAGCTATTTCGGACTAACAAGACCAGGCTCCTATCTAAAAGAATGGGCAGAGAGTCAGAACTGCACTTTCACTGGTCAGTGGGACATAAAAACTGCATGTATAGAAACAGCAGTAAAATATGATAAAAATTGCTAAAAAAAAGTTTGATGACTTTGCCCCAAATTAAGGTTTAAAATGCCTTTTTCCCCATAGGTTATACTTTTACTACGCATGCGCAAGGGTTCTCTTGCTCTCTGTTGTGTGCATGCTACACAGTTTGAAGCACAGTATGTGCACGCTCTTGCTTGCTCGCTCTAGATTCCGGGAGATTTATACAAATTTGCGGGATTATCGCTATCAATCTGCGGAGACTTACGGGAGACTTGGGATGTCTGATATTTACACAACTCACAGTGCATATACAGTGCATATCAAATCTGCCGCCTTTCAAACACAAACGTATTTTCCGCTGTCACAAACCTCAATTGTACGCATGCGTCAGTGGAACCAGATGATAGGCTTAAATGTTTCCCAGCTTGCCTGTTAAAAAGCAGACGATTGGCTGTCCAGCGAGAGGGGCGGGGCATGTGCATACAACCGCTATCTTTGGTGATATGGGTTTTCCCTATATAGTTGTAATAAGGATTAAGGAAGTGGCATGTCTCTATATAAATGGTAGATATAAAAAATATAAATCTTTCGCCAAGATAAGCACAAACTAAGGCGTAGCTTTACAGTAAACTATGCTTCATCCATCCATTTACACTTCTTTCCATATGGTGATGTGACTCTCCTTCTGTCCGGTGTTAACGGCTGCAGTATACTTGGCGCGTCAGCACACACGACGGCTACGACTACAGTGTGGTCTCCCTAGTGGACCAGCACCACAACCGTCTGAATTGAGCCAAGTAGGGGACATCTCTACAGTCTTCAAGTGGGCACATTCCATCGTCAGTGTTTCGTTGACTAGCCCACGACACCTCCCAGAGTCGCCCCTCTCAGTCCCCCAATCAACTCAACTCAGCCCAGCTTACTGACCTTTACATCCCTCCTGCTGCTGAGGTTTCTCTTTCCTAGTAGTTCATGTGACCTAACCACAATGTCTCCGCAACCCAACCATACTCACCAACCCGTCTGACTAAGGCTGTCGAGGCCCACTGTTGCATTTCAGTGGCAATGGTTCCATATGGCATACCACCTTCCGCAAAACACAATATATGCCCAACCACCACCCCTCATTCATTCGCAATATACACAGGAATTTAATAACTGTAATTATTAGGGGTGTAACGGTACACAAAAATCACGGTTCGGTACGTACCTCGGTTTTAAAGTCGCGGTTCGGTACGTTTTCGATACAGCAAAAAGAAAGAAATGCCAGAGAAATTTCCTATTTGTTTAAAGAAAAAATATTTTTAAATAAGTGTCAGTTTTCCTAGATCTTGAAACGTTCAGGTGTATAAATGGGGGTCATCTTTGAAGGATGAACAAATAATGTTTTGGTCATCACATTAAAAATAACATTTAAATATATATTTAATTATTTATTTATTTGAAGTGCTGGAAAAAGATGTGTGAAGTACTTGAAAGCATTTCACCATTCCAGCCAAACTGGTTCCAGTTAGTGTTACTATATTAAATCCATGGTGAATGTTGCTGGTCTGTGGACGAAAGTATTACTATTTCATTCACGGCACAATGTTTCTCCTGGTTTCCATGACAGCGCTGTTTGATCTACGGTTAATAACGGAGAAATGTGCTTCTCACTAGATCTCGCAGCGATGTTAGTGGCGAATTCAAATGTTTTCTTTACCGGATCTCTTAGCGCTGTGTGGTAACAGTGTTGCTTGATCGAGATCAGCTCACGCTGCACAGATGTTGCTGGTCCGAACTGATAAACGATCCGTGAAGCACATAACGAGTAGCGCCGTTTCGTTCTGCTTTCATTACGCTTGCCATTTGATGTTGTGTAACGTTGTGTTGGCCGCGTCAGCACGAATTTTGCCGGCAGGAAAAATGGTCCAAGCAATCGTTCGGTTTGTATGCGTACCGAACCGGAAGCCTCGAACCGAAACGGTTCAATACGAATACATGTACCGTTACACCCCTAGTAATTATTATGCAACCTATACAGATAAACCAACAGACTCTTCGAGTTTTACAACAATTCTACGAAACTGAAGCGTGGCGGCCTGTACACAGCCAGCTGGAATCTTTCCGTCTCAACCACAGCCAGTTGCTGCTCCTTTCTGCTGCTTTAAATAATTTCTTTACTGTGCGACGCAACACTTGGCCACTGAATCCGACGTCTCTGAGGAACCGGGTTGTAGAGAGTGCCACAAATCCTCGACAACCCCTTCCACAGGATAAACCTGGACTCTGTTCTGCTTCAGCGGCCAGATGAGCATACCGCAGTTTCTTCCTCTCATATGCCTCATCTACCGCATCCTCCCATGGCACTGTTAGTCAGCTGAACAATGCATGCTGATCCAGACCACAAAACAATATCTGGTCGGAGGTTATTGGTGGCAATCTCAGGTGGAAAAATAAGCCGTTGATCAAGATCAGCCAGCATTTTCCAGTCCCTAGCAGCTTCCAGTTGTCCTGGGCGAGAATTGGTTTTAACACCTTTTCAAATAATTTTTGCTTCAAATCAAAGTGTGTTATTTTGTGATTCACCTTGTTGCTGATTGGCTTGGTTCATGGTCTCTCCAACGAAGACTATTTTAAAATCCCTATGGGAAAAAAATAATGAAAATTAAATAAAATACATCCAGAACCAGTGAAGCTGAAACAGGGGACTGCTTTTGCACTCTATACAATTCAGAACAAGTCATTTTTCTCTGCATCCTTTTTTTATCTCCATCTTTTTTTATCTACACACCTGTTTCTCACATTAATACTATTGTAAATGTCACAGACCCTCCCATAAGATACATTCCTGACAGCAGAGCCATGTCTGACAGTGGGCCTGGAGCCAGAGTCATGCAGCATCCCAGAATAGAACACACCTGCACTGCGGACCTTTACGAACCGACTGCAGCGAACAGTGGGGTACAGCACAGGTCTCTCACCTGTTCCCCACAATTTCTGAAGCCCAGATGCGTGCGCACACACCTTATCCTTCCTCAACTACAGTCCATGCTCTCTACTGCTATACCTATCTTCTCAAAGGGTTCAAACTAAGGGTACACTTACACGACAACAATATGCTTAAAAGGAAAGGTTTTTCCTTTGTGTTTTCCACGTACAGATTGTCAAAACGATCCCCATTCACACAGATCTGAGAAAAAAACAAAACAAAAACGCTGTATTCTGCTGTCAGGCCATTAGATGAAACACAATAGATTGAACACGTAATACGCATGTGCATGATGTCATCATCTTCAGGTTTGTTGCTGTTTCCAAGGAGACTTGCACTTTGGAACCCGTTTTCACTGTTGTCGTGTAAATGAACATTTTTTAGACAAAGGCAATTCCCACTTTGGTGTGAAAATTATTCTTAACTTACATTCTGTGTCAACGCCATTCCATCTTCAAATACAAAGCTGTGTTGCTTTTAACATGAAAGTGAAATCACCATAATCAAAGCTCTATAGAGAGACCATAATGCAGCTCAACATGAACACCCAGACAGCAAACTGACATTGAATCAACGTGGAAACGACGTCTCTCATGACATTGAAACAACGTTGATTTTGCTCATCGAATTAACGTTGAACCAACGTCAGACGCGGCATTCTTCAAAGTTAAATGAAAATCGAAAATTGGTTTGCTTTCAAAACGTTGAAACAACGCGTTGATTTCAAGTTGATTTTCCGTTAGTTTTGAAAGAATGACGCGTCTGACGTTGGTTCAACGTTAATTCGATGAGCAAAACAATGTCAGATCAACGTTGTTTCGATGTCATATTTCCACGTTGATTCAATGTCAGTTTGCTATCTGGGCAGTTAACTACGGAGCCCCGGTCAGGGTCATGTCAGTCATATGTTATTTTCTTGGTTGTTTCAGTATCAAAAGTAGCAGTCAAAGCAAAATAAAAGTAAAAATGCACGAATTGCACCATAGGGGTACAATAGCATGTCACTGTACCTTATTTACCCATAATATGTGGGTACATATTACTACAAACTATTAACACAGGTTGATCCAAACTTTTTATACTATTTTAGGGGTAATCCTGAATCATAATCCACATAACAGGCATAGATAGGGTCAGAACACAAAAAATCTAGAGAACAACAGAGTCCAAGACAGGCAAACAAGGAAATCCAGGGAGATCAAAACCGTAACATGGAAACCACTCAGAATTGCAGTGTAACACAAACAAGACTTTGCAAAGTGTGAGTGGAAACACAGAGCTTATATATGTCAACATTTACCAGCAAATGACACACAGGTGGAGGTGATCAAAGAAAAATGAGTCCAGGCAAAGGGTTATGGGAAATTAAGTTCGTAATGGGAAATCAAGGGTGCCCTCTGATGGAGATCATGTCCAGTACAGTTGATGGATATAACACGTGTGCAAGTTTTTCCTTTGCATTTCTTTTTACGTACAGACGTGTCTTTGTCAAAACGACCCGTTCACACAGATCCAGAAACACTGTGGTGTGCATGCCAGGCCAGTAGGTGGCGATGTCACTTTGTAAAGAGGCGCACAGCTACACGGCTATTTACTGAACACGTATTACTCATGCACTTGACGTCATTGTTTTCACAAATTTGTGTTTTTTTAGTCTACACAGAGAGGGTGACGGTATCGTTTTCAAAAACCTGCACAAAAACTTTTCAGGCCCCAAAACGCTGTTGTTGTGAAAATGAGCGGCCAAAACACATACAAAGTTTTTACATTTACATTTTACACACATTTTTAGTTGAAATTGTCCCTAAAGTACTAAAATGTACCTTTTAGGGGTACAATATTGTTCCTTTAAGAGTACTGTGCCAGTGAAAAGCTGCTGTAGGCCTACCCCTAATGATATTGTAATGATTCACATTGTAAAAAAAAAAAGTTTAAGTTAATTTCACAGCCATGCAACATATATTACCTCCTTCCTTTTTAGAACGTTTGTTTTCTGAACCATGCACACAATGACAACAATTAACACAGATACAGCTGGTTCTCCTGGATCTTGCAGCAGAAAACTAAAAGAACATAAGCACACTGATTTTGGCAATGTCTTTGCTAAAGTTTTAACCCTGAGGTTAAGTGCTGGAGTGAATCATTAAGATGTGTGCTAATGTTAGCAGGCTAATTTACTGCTGGGCTTATTACAGTCAGCTTCCTGGCAGGGCACCTTCAACTTCGGCCAGGACTGCTCCTGGAGACCTTCCAGACATCACTCACATATGCATCGCACCGAACTCAAGCACGGCCACAAAACCATTCACCAAGGAATGGTTACTTTACATACTTCAACGGCTAGAAAAAGTATGGCAGAAATGGAGGAAATGTTTCCATACATTTAACACTCAAGATTATACTCTGTCAGAAACAAAACATCCATTGTCATAACTGAATTTCATCTCCAGAGGCTTCTTCAAATCCCCAGAGATTGCAAGGACAGAAAAGATGGCGTCAATTTTACCATATCAATTTCAGCTCAAGTTCGATGATAAAACACTGGAAGAAATAGTCAATCAACCAGAAACTCCATCGCAAGTTTGTCTGGAGCAGGACGTTTCTCAGTGGTAAGCTTCTTAGTCTGTTGTACATTTTGATATGTGATAGCAATGTTTTGAGGGACATGGTGTGTGGGCACTGTCTCACAGTTTGACATTACTGGGGGTGTTTTAGTTAGCGAGACAAGACAACCGTGGACAGCCATTTTTACATCCTATTATGATACAGATAGTGCTCCACTCTGTTACAATAATAAATACTCTAATAAAGAGAAATTACACTTATGTAAGCTAACTGGGCCCACAGCTAAATAGTAAACACTTACCCAAATAACATCATTTTAGGAGCTGTGTGTAAGTTTTCTTAAAGGGGTCATGAACTGTTTTTATTTTATTTTATTATATTGTTATCTGTGGTCAACTTATGACGTTCGCTCGGTTTTTGCATTCAAAAACATCAAAATGAATAAGTAATAGGCTATTTTGTCCCCTAGTTTTGAGCCTAGCTGAAAAACACTGGGTTTTTATGGGCGTCTCGCACTGACGACTTGGTAGTAAACTCCCACTGCTGTGAGTGGATAACAGTTTTGCATATTATAATGAGTTTCAACTCACCCGTCGATGCACTTGGGGGAAATTGTTTTTAAAACGAGCAATGTTGTAAAATGGCAACTGGAATGATTCGCCCAGAGTCCGTGTGTTGCACCATCAGTGGTGGAAAGAGTACTGAAAAAACATACTCAAGTAAAAGTACCATTACATTCCAAAAAATGTAGTGTGAGTAGAGTAAAAAGTACTTGTCCAAAAAACTACTTGAGTAAGAGTAAAAAAGTAGCTTATTTAAAAGTACTCAAGAGTAGTGAGTAGTGAGTACTGAGGTGCGGATTCTACCCCTTATAATAAACACTGTGAACTACAATTTATAAATAAAAAAAATTGCACATACTGTAATTCACATTATATTTTGTTCTTTGTAAGAAAGATTGAAGAATATCTATCATCCATCTTTTTAAAATGCATCAAATCAGTACACTCATCACCATTTAAATCATATTATTTGGGGGGGGGGGCATTTAAAATTAGGCGAAAAGCCACTGGGCCTGAGCATGTCATTGTTGCACATAAAATATCAATATTCATAACTGTGCAAATAATTCAGAAACCTTTAGAAACGCATATGATAGTTCAGCATCACACACCAAGAGATGGGTTAAATAAAATAAAAAAAATACCCAATTTCTCTCCAAACCGTTACCAATGTTAGTGTTTTGATAGATGAGAATCACTAATATAAATTACCTCAACTAATGCACTGAAAAGGCTAAGATAGTGAGCTAACACTAATTACACACTTTTATTCCATGCTATTAAATATGGTACAATTTAAACGTAAATGCATTTTTCTAGAAGGGTGGCATCATCCCTTACATTTTACACGGCTACATTTACTCACATTGTAATGCTGATAATATAATTCGTAAGGAAAATTGTGCATTAAATAGGGAAGTTATATCCAGGAAACCTTTACAAAAGAAACAAACAAACACACTTTGTCTCTGAAGTCTCGGCGAAGCTGTTTTATCAGCAGCATCCACAAAAAAAAAAAAAAAAAAGTTCAACATGAAAAATGTTTTTGCGGAAGTGCACTTGCCAAATGAAGACGGATCATGTAATGGATCAATCAAAAAACGCTGTTTATTAACGAGCTGTGCTAATTTCTTATTAAGTAATGGAGTTCAAGTTAACGACATGGTGCACTGATTCTGAATCTGGCGGCATGGCGAGCGCGAGACGCGGCAGTGCAAAGATCGTGACGCGCGTCTCTCTATAATGTGATTGTGAAGTAAATGGGAGCGGGAATTTACCGCATTATGAACTTGTCTCGCAATTTGCTGAGCCAGGTGTCAATAAAAGCTTTTATTGGACTAACAAGGACGTTTTCAGTTCTGAAACTTACAGGATATTCTTAAAATATGATGACCTCTTGTCAAAAGCTCAAGGAAAATATGATTTCTCAGTTCATCACCCCTTTAAATGCTCCGCTCTTCACCCATATGTAATGCTTGATTGGATTTTTGACATATCAAAAGTGATAAGACATTTCAGTTTTATGGACGTCAGCATTTTTGATATAGGTCACTTTTGTGAGAGAATACAGGCTGGAGTCCTGTTGCATTCATACAGACAGTATTCGAGACACTGGACATTTTCGAAACTCACACCTATAAGTAAATGCAGTTGTCAATCCCAAAAACTGATGGTGTGAATGTAGTCTTAGAGACCAGAAACAGAGAAAGAGAGAGCTTGGTGGAAAAAACTGGGGATGATTTGAGTTTTACACATTTTGATGTATTTTTCTCAAGACAATTTAAGCAATATGGTCTAGTATACACAATATTTACCAACAGCTGTGCGCTTGTCACAGTGAGGTATGACCAAATATGTGTAGCCGCAATCTCTCTCTCTCTTACACACTTCCTTCCATTCAGTAAATTAATAATTACTGAAGCAGATAAAGGCAGTACTGGCCGGGTTGTTGCTAAGTCAGTGTTATTTGCTGGCTAGGCTTCACTCATGACTCAATGAAACAAGCTTTTTAGCTAAACAACCTCTCAGGAATGCTTCTCACTCACTGTGTGTGTGTATGTGTTGGCTGTGTGTCCCAGCCCAGTCTGGTATAGGGGAATGGATCTTCTGGCATTGATGTACCCTGTACAGATGCATCAGAAAGAGAGAGAGCAAGGCTCTTTTGGCAGACTGGTGTCTTGATAATCCCATCATCTGGCCGGTTCAAACCCAGAGTGGCAGACCAGGGAGTCTTCTTTTCACAGGCTTATCTTTTCATTCTTCTTTTTCTCTGAACCTTTCCATCATGTCTGGCCAAACAGGTCACAAATCTAAAAGTGTCCTGTAGTGCTGAAACTCTTGTGCTCATGATGATATATATATATATATATATATATATTTTTTTTTTTTGCAAGACAGGACAGGAGTAGTGTTACATTTTAGGTAAGTTTAGATTTATGCCTATTTTTTCCTGTGTAAAAATAATATAATATAATAATGTTAATAATAATGTAAACATTATTGTAGGGAATCGCAAAGATTATTGTACGTTATATTATATATATATATTAATATAACTTTTTCTGTATTTGTTATTTAAAAAAATAAGCAAGCTCAAGCAGCCCTGGTAAGAAAAAGTGGTCATATCCGAATGTTGGATGACTCAATGGGTGGATGTCAATACTGGATTTATGGCATGCTGATGTAGCTCAATAAGCATTAGCACTTCCAGCAGTGTTTTGTTATCATCTCACTCCTTCTCCTGGCATCTCGAGTCAGGTCTTGGACTGGCAATAGAGCAATAGAATTAATGTCAGATCACAGATCATGTCCCTAATGCGTCCCACATGAAAATGAAATACGGAGAGGAATAGCCTCCATAAACAAAGACAGGTAATGAAAAGTTGGTCTTGTGTGTGTAATTAGCAATATTCACTCACCTAAACGATTATTAGGAACACCTGTTAAATTTCTCACTAATGCTATTATCTAATCAACCAATCACATGGCAGTTTCTTCAATGCATTTAGGGGTGTGGTCCTGGTCAAGACAATCTCATGAACTCCAAACTGAATGTCAGAATGGGAAAGAAAAGTGACTTAAGCAATTTTGAGCGTGGCATGGTTGTTGGTGCCAGACGGGCCAGTCTGAGTATTTCACAATCTGCTCAGTTACTGGGATTTTCACACACAACCATTTCTAGGGTTTACAAAGAATGGTATGAAAAGGGAAAAACATCCAGTATGTGGCAGTCCTGTGGGCGAAAATGCCTTGTTGATGCTAGAGGTCAGAGGAGAATGGGCCGACTGATTCAAGCTGATAGAAGAGCAACTTTGACTGAAATAACCACTCGTTACAACCGAGGTATGTAGCAAAGCAGCCTTGAAGCTGATGGGCTACAACAGCAGAAGACCCCACCGGGTACCACTCATCTCCACTACAAATAGGAAAAAGAGGCTACATTTTGCAAAAGCTCACCAAAATTGAACAGTTGAAGACTGGAAAAATGTTGCCTGGTCTGATGAGTCTTGATTTCTGTTGAGACATTCAGATGGTAGAGTCAGAATTTGGCGTAAACAGAATGAGAACATGGATCCATCATGCCTTGTTCCCACTGTGCAGGCTGCTGGTGGTGGTGTAATGGTGTGGGGGATGTTTTCTTGGCACACTTTAGGCCCCTTAGTGCCAATCGGGCATCGTTTAAATGCCACGGCCTACCTGAGCATTGTTTCTGACCATGTCCATCCTTTTATGGCCGCCATGTTACTTCCAGCAGGATGACACACCATGTCACAAAGCTCAAATCATTTCAAATTGGTTTCTTGAACATGACAATGAGTTCACTGTACTAAAATGGCCCCCACAGTCACCAGATCTCAACCCAATAGAGCATCTTTGGGATGTGGTGGAACGGGAGCTTCGTGCCCTGGATGTTCATCCCACAAATCTCCATCAACTGCAAGATGCTATCATATCAATATGGGCCAACATTTCTAAAGAATGCTTTCAGCACCTTGTTGAATCAATGCCACGTAGAATTAAGGCAGTTCTGAAGGTGAAAGGGGGTCAAACACAGTATTAGTATGGTGTTCCTAATAATCCTTGAGTGTATTTTTATATATTCAAGTCACCTTCATTTATGGCTCTTTATACAATAGGTTTCAAAGCAGCTTTACATAACAAAACAGGCAAAATATACATTATTGTAAAATTAATCAATTACGAAACATTCAATTTCAGCAGTAAAGCAACTCTACAGAAGAAACTACATAGTATCATTCATCGCAATATAGTTAAATGTTGTCACAATTCAGTTCAATGACTATCGTAAAGTTCATCATTTGTGAAACAAGTTCAATTCAGCTTTACAATTCGACAATAATATCATCATCCAGCTCAGTTCAGTTCAATGTTGATTCAAACTCAGTAGAGTTTAAATTGTGTTCTCGTCTCATTTCTGTCAGTCCAGTTAAATCGCTAATACTGAATATTGATTGTCAAGTCAACTTTACTTAAATTCTGCATTTTTCCAATACAAATCAACTTTACAGTGATAACAGAAAAATAATGCAACAAAATTTGTACAGCAGCTCTAGAAGAAAATAGCATTTTCATTTTATTGTTATTAACAAGGTTATTAATTTAGTTCATTTATATATATATTACTTTAAACTTCATTTTAAAATGTCGTAGTACAAATATCTGTTGGTAAATAAGGCTTTTAATGTTATGTAAGTGCATATTAATGAAACTATTTTTACTGTACTTTATTTATTTTCGCACATTTTGATTATTCTAGGCTTGAATGCTATTTGGCTGAAACGAAACTTCTTCTGGTGGACCTTTAACCCATTACAGTGCAAAAATATTAATATACACAGTAAATATCATCAAAAGGATGATAAATATTAGGATATGCCTGATATTGTTCAGCTTTATCACTGAGTCTTAGTCGCTACCAACTCCATAGAGGCAGATAGATAATCCAAATCACGTTTCGCCACATACGGTAACTGTGTGAGCTAATCCTCAATGCATATTATCTCTCTCTGCCTGTGTGTGTACGTGTCCAGGCTGAATGGCCATGACAGACAGATAGAGGCGCTTTCATTCTCCATCCTGTGATCCTGCTTGTCCCATTAACAAAGCAGATACATTCTGTCAGAGTGCAGTTTATCCCACAGCTTTTCCCTGTTTCACCGAGGGCTGAGCGGCTCTACTAACTGCCTTTGTCACACACATATCGCTGCGAGCTCTTCGGAGGGCCACTCGGGGATCACCGCACACAGAGAATCCACAGAGGAGCTTCAGTCACAATGACAATTCAATTGAGGGGCTCTAAGCTGTGTGTGTGTGTGTGTGAGAGAGGCTTTGAGTGCGTTTACATGCCATTTAATCCATGACGATGCTCAGGTAGGTTATTCTGGGTGAATGAAATGATCAAGGAGCATCTGGATGAATTTAAGAATGAAGAAGCCGTTTAGATTAGTGTTACATTCAATATAAATGTTGGCCCTTGAAAACCCTTACAAGTACTTCTGGTGTTACTGGTCAAAAATGACTTGCCTGCAAATAATTGCGTATTAAATCTCTTCGTTATGCTACCTTGTTGCCAAATACTGGATTCAATCTTTTTGTCAGCTTGTTTTCTTTCAATTAGGACAGGTTTTGTGTTTATTTTTGGAACTGATCGATCATTGGCCTTATTTATCCGCGCTTACATACCACCGTTTTTGAATGAAAAAAGGTTATTTATAGACGGATAATCTAAAATATGAAAACAATTTGCATTGTTTATCACACTAGTGTGCTTCTGTTTAACCAGTAAATTTGGAGGGTTTTTTTCTGTACAAAATCAGACAAAGTCACACTTATGACCAACCTACCAAAAAATAGCTTATATCACTCATCTTATCTCCAAATATTGGATTTAATCTTTTTGTCACCTTGTTTTCTTTCAGTTAAGGCAGGTTTTTTTTGAAACTGACTGATCGTGGGCCTTATTGAACTGAGACTCACTGATTTGATGATAAAGTTCGGCAAGCGGCAACCTTTCGGTCTGAATCCAACATGGAAGTGACTTAAACTGCAATTCATAGAATGGCCTCTAGAGACAGGCTCCAAAAGAGAGTCAATCCCATATAGACCCCCCAGTTTAAAATATGAGTTTACAACCTGGTACAAAAAAGTGTTTTTTGTCTATATAGCTATTTTTGCCCCTCACGACAACTTGTGAGGGGGTGATTTTTTAAAACTCATCCGTTTAAATGATATTTTAAAGGCCTCTTGAGTGACAGGTGGATTGCCGCTGCTGTCACTACTAGCCCTTTGTCTGCAGTCTGTTAGTGTCACGTCACCTCAGCTAAACTCTTTGCTCATTTTGGTTTGTACGAGAGTGACACGCTGTTGAGATGGTGACGGCCGGCTCCGCCCACTTTGGGCTTCTAAAATGCTCTTCAGAAACCTACGGGTGACGTCCATATTTTTTTTTTTACAGTCCATGGTATCCACACATCCACAGATCCGAAGCCTTTATTTTTACAAGCCCACATGTACAAATGTGAACATAAACATGATGAACACACTGCTGAATACTAATTGTTTGTCTGATTTTCAATGGGTATATGGATGCAATATGGATGAACTGCATTTGCCATGTTGTCATTATCATGTGACCTACCAACATCAGTTGCGTCAAGTCGCCTCCATTCATAAATCTTCTCCTGTGGCCTCATGGGATCATCTGGGTATTTTTTGCGTACTTTTTATGAGTACTGTGAATTCAGACATACTTCTTTTGTCAGGTACTGTTTTTCGCATACAGTACTAAAGAGTAGGGAAGTATGCGATTTCGGATGCAGCCTAAATGTGAGCAATTTACTCACCTCACTTGCACAAAACTGATTCAGTATTCCTCAAAATGGATAAAAAAGGTGAAATGCAAACCCAGAATATTACATAAAACATGTTTGTATAATTTTACATATTAAATATAGCAGGTTTATGTATTTAACCTCAATTTATTAACCAATGTCTTTACTGTTGACCCTTAATGATCCAATTCAACCATACCAATAAGCAAAAATGACTGTATATAAACATCACGTCATTATTTGTATGCTAAACTGTCTGGCCCTTTCAATTCCTCCCTCACATCAGGAACACTTTTGAACATGATATCGTTTTGTCTGTATTCTCCAAGCAAGACGAACTCTCGTCTGTTTGTCTACGCCCTTTCTGCCCACAACAGGAGTCTGATCAATTCTGCCTGGTTGACCAATATGCATTTTTTTTCAGAGGCCAATGCCATGCATTGCTTATCTATAGACATGGGAGACAGATGTCTATATAACGTCAATACATGTTGACATTCATTGAATGTCATTGCATTATATACAAAGCAGTAAACATTATACAGAGAGAGCACAACCACCCTTTTCAAGCAACAAAATTTCACAAACAGTAGTTTGTTAGATTTTTAGGTGATTTAATGCTTAATTGTATTGAATGTGAATTGGTAGCATACTACAAATGGAAGGAAGGAAGAAGGAAGTGAATAGTTGAAATAAAGTCGTTATTTTTGTTGTTTTTTGCGCACAAAAGTAGTCACGTCGTTTGATAAACTTAAGATTGAGCCCCTGTAGTCACTTGGACTATTTTAACGATGTCTTTAATGACTTTTGGAGGCCAGCGAGAGTCATTCCCTGAAGAAGCCTATGGACTGTTTGCAGGAGTGATCTTAATATCTTAAATATCTTAATTCGTGTCCCGAAGATGAACATGAGGGTGAGGGTGAGTAAATACTGACATAATTTTCATTTTTGGGTGAACTAACCTTTTAATATGTCTATTTGTCTTACCTTTGTATTGTTTGTCAAATGGACAAGATAATAGGTAAATCACATTGGTAGAAGCACAAAACAAATTGTTTTATCTTATATGTCCAGTTCGTTATGCTACTACGAAAGGAAAAACATCTTCTACAGATGTGTCTACATGCAGAGCGCTTAAGACAAAGAAAGCAACCACTGTCCTAGTTTATACGTCCATCAGGGACTAGTCTTTATGAAGGTGTCGGATTTGACCAAATAGTCTCTAATGTCTCTCAGTCTATAATGTGAAAAAAAGGCGGATACGCAAAAAGACTCTCGCCCCACTGGATCACACTTAAGAATATACCAATGTTTGTTAATCACGTTCTTGATCGCTTAACTGTGTGCAGAATAAGTTGTGGTACAAACTACAGACTGGAACCTTTTTTTTGTCCGATATACAGGACACTTCTCGTTCTTTCTAAAAAAATAAATAAATAAAAATAAATAAAAAAACGGCTAACTTTTAAGAGTAAACTAACACGCAAGTTAACAAATAAGTCACAAAATTCTATATTTATATCATGGTGTCTTTAATTATACGTCTCTGTTTTCTCTTAAAAAAATAAAAAAGTAAAAAAAAAAAAATTCCACCATTTATTTGTGAATTTACATTGAATTTTGTACAACCCTGATAACAGTAGAATATTACTGCAGTGATATCAGATCCATTTGTGGTAAGAAATCAATTTAACAAAGCACAGAACGGCTGTACATTTGTCATCTTTTCGATCCGAGTTTGGGAATGTGAGAACAGGGTGAAACAGAAAATCACAGACAAACAATAATAAAAAAAAAAAAATAGAATTCATTCCATTTTGCCAGCTCAACCCGATACAACCTCAAAACCCCGCAGAGAGAGAAAGACTTAAAAGCAGGAGAGAGAAAAAAAGAATATCACAAGAGCAAGTGTGCAGAAAGAGAAGGGAGAGAAAGAGACAGCGACAAGTGAAAGATCACAAACGAAAAGCTGTGAGGTAGACAACTTTACATTGTTTGCAAAAAGCAACACCAAATCACACCCCCACATTCACAAGAGAGCAAAAGTGCAGACAGACGTGCAGAAATATCCATTACAGAAGATCCACAGCTCAATTTTATAACTCTGAAAAGTCAGAAGCCATAACACAAAAGGTATACCATTTGTCCAAACCATGAAGGATATAGAGGGAATGAAAAAAATGTCTCAATGCAATTCTCACAATTGAGACTTTGTTTCTCATAATTGCAATTGTATAACTCACAATGTGACAATATAACTCACAATATGATTGTAAGGCACAATAGGACTAAATTTCACAATGTGATTTAGCATCTCTGTGAATTTGTTTCTCACAATTGAGATTTTATATACAAAACAGTACAGCTTCTTATCTTCAATTATCTTATTTTTAATTATCTCACAGTTAACTTTTGTATCCTTTATGCAGTGAATTTTGGGGACATACTAGATTATAGCCGCAGGAACATTATTTTATCAGGGGGTTCTGGGGCGGGGCTATATAAAAAATATATAGGCCATTTTTGCTATATTTTAGTTTAATAATAAATTTTATTTAATATTTTGTATTTTAAGGGTATTTTAGAGTACTAAATATTTACCTCTAAATTATGCACTATTTATGCAATACTACATGATGTTACATACATAGCTGGCATATGGGATATTCAGCTATATGTAAATGTATAAAAGAACATTTTTTTTTTCAGACATAATACTTACTTGCATTTGTATATATATTTATACTTTAGTAAGGACTACTTGTCATAAAAGTTGACATTTTAAATGTCAGTTTTTGGATTATTATTGCAGGCAAATCTAAACACCGAGAAAGCATTGCTGTTACTCATACTAGCTACATGTTTTTCTATTGCACATAGCGCACACATAAACAATGTGTGTTTTAAACATTCATTAAGATAGTTTGATGTAAGTTTGTCAGAATTATAATTGTTGAATACATTGTATACACCTTGTTTCATTGTAGTCTTCTTTTTGATTTATTATGAATTCTGTGAATAGTTTTAGAATTTTTCTCTTTTTTACATTGTTGGAATTATTTAACCAAAACATACATTTTTTACCTGAAAAAAAAAAAATCTTAATAACAATTTATATTTTGTATCCAAGAACATTTTATGAATGTTGAGATATCCGGGTTACAATTTGTTTAAATGTGTCCTTGATACCGTGTAATTAAGTACTGAGTAATAATAACTAAATCCATGGATTTGGATTTATGGTTAGTTGCATGTATCTATGCCTAATTTGTTGTAATTTCTATAGTAAATACATGTAATGTGTATAACAAAGACACATTAAAATAAAGTGTTACCGATATTTGTACAGGAATTTTTTTGTATTATTTATTTATTTATTTATTTATTTTTGCAGTGTACGCCAATGATGTTAGCCAATCATAAAAGTGCTTTTTGCCACCCCTTAAAATAGATAATTTCAGACATGAGACTTAAATTCCACATATACTGCAAAAAAACATGAATATTTTAAGTGTGCCTCTAAAGAACATTAATATGTATGTATATATATATATATATATATATATATATATATATATATATATATATATATATACTGTATATATTAATTCATGTCATGACCCCTTTAAGATATTATATTTCATTAACATTTCACTTTCCTGTAAAGCTGCTTTGACTCAATATGCTATACAAATACATTTTATTTTGACTTGATTAGTGGTTGTGATGTAATCCACTACATCATTGTCCTATGGTCTTCAATGAAGAAATGACATGCTTCAGATTTAACAAGAGGTCTTAAAATTGACTTTTGCAGTTATATTACTTTCTCGCTTTTTGACAAGTGGGGCCAGACAGCGAAACCCCACGAGAGAAGAACATGGCAGTAACAGAATTCTTTTTAATGTAGCTTTTGTGTCGCGAACGTTTCCTGACGGCAGGTTGAATAGATCTCTCTCTGAGGGGTTAGACTCGCCTTTTTTACTCAGGGCAGCTTTAATCAATAAAACTGACAGAGACTCTGAACTTGGTTTTCCGGTGACCACCCATTCACAGACCTCCTCCTGCGATGTTTGTAAGTGCATTTGGGAGAGCGAGCGCAAATGAGAGAGAAAAAGGAGTGTGTGGGGGGCACTTTAATGCACCGGTAAATATTTCCACAGCAGGGGTTTTCATCTCAACGCAGATGATTATTACGGACA
The DNA here is from genome assembly GCF_016745375.1 of Pimephales promelas. The sequence continues at coordinate 32,773,297 of NW_024121432.1, read as the reverse complement.
AAAAAACACTGTTCTCATGGGCAGCATCACAAACCACAAACCACACCAGTCTTATACACTAAGAGTGTACAGAAATATCACACAATAAAGACCTAAACTTTGTCATGGTTCATTGCATTTGTGTATTATACTGAACAGAACTTTTGTTTTTAACCCCATTTTTCACAAGCTGACTCAAAGATCTAAGACTTTATCTATGTACACAAAAGGCCTATTTCTCTCAAATATTGTTCACAAATCTGTCTAAATCAGTGTTAGTGAGCACTTCTCCTTTGCCGAGATGATTCACCCACCTCACAGGTGTGGCATATCAAGATGCAGATTAGACAGCATGACTATTGCACAGGTGTGCCTTAGGCTGTCCACAATAAAAGGCCACTCAAAAATGGTGTGACCACCATTTGCCTCACACAGTGCAACATATATCCTTCATATAAGCCGCGTTTCCACCGCAATTACGAGGAACTATTTATCCCAGGAACTTTTTTCACAAGAACTTTTTTTCCCCAGACCGCTTGCTAACTGCGTTTACACCGCGAACTAAAGTACCGGTCCGGGGCGGGAAGATATGTAGTGACGTTGAACTGCGTGTGACTGCTCTTCCAAGCCTGTGTGTTTGTTTTGAGTTTTGTATGGAGGAGATTCAAGCTTTTCTGCTTTTGTGTGCGATTGGTTTCCTAACGAGGAAATTAACAAAACGACAGAAAAGAGACGAGCACCCAAAGCGTATTCAGAAAGCTCGTAATGCTAGATATAAAAGTAGACGTTTGTTATCAGCGGACATTGACCGTGAGATGGATGAGACGAACGCGCGCCATCGGGCAGAAAGAATAGCGTGGTGAGAACCAATCAGCATGTTCAGCACACAAGTCCCACCCTGAAAGTTCCTGAACTCTGAAAAAGTACTACCTTTGGCAGCAGCGACTTTCTGGGGGGGAAATTTTTACCCGGAACTTCATTTAGACCCTGGTTCCTGCGGTGTAAACACACCGAGTACCACCCCAAAGTTCCTAGTTCCTAGGTAAAGTTGGAAACGCAGCTATAGAGTTGATCAGGTTGTTGATTGTGGCCTGTGGAATGTTGGTCCACTCCTCTTTAATGGCTGTGCGAAGTTGCTGGATATTGGCGGGACCTGGAACATGCTGTCGTATATGCCGATCCAGAGCATCCCAAACATGTTCATTGGGTGACAAGTCCGGTGAGTATGCTGGCCATGAACTGGGATGTTTTCAGCTTTCAGGAGTTGTGTACAGATCCTTGCAACATGGGGCTGTGCATTATCATGCTGCAACATGAGGTGAAGGCCGTGGATGAATGGCACAACAATGGGCCTCAGGATCTTGTCACGGTATCTCTGTGCATTCGAAATCCCATCAATAAAATGCACCTGTGTTCGTTGTCCATAACATACACCTGCCCAAACCATAACCCCACCTCCACCATGGGCCACTCGATCCACAACGTTCAGCATCAGGAAAAACACTCACCCAAACGACGCCATACATGTTGTCTGAAATCTGCCCAGTACAGTGAAAACCGGGATTCATCTGTGAAGAGTAGAGCCCGACCGATAAAGGATTTTTAAGGCCGATAGCGATACAAATATTTTTGGGTTTTAAAATCCGATATTCCGATATATCGGCCGATATTTTATTTATTTATTTGAAACTGGTCACAAATAGTCGTGCTTATTTGAGTTAAGAGAACTGATGGGGATGTTCTTTTAATTGTTATTCAAGCAATGTATGTATCGTGACCAACTCAACGAGTGTTGGCAACAGGAACCGTGTAGAGTGCCCTCTGGTGGACAAACTATACAACTCCAACACTCATGACATGGTTCAAGCGTGTTTCATCCGTTTTTATTTTATTTTTGAAATATTCATTTATCGGCCATTATAACTGCCGATACCGATAGTTTGGAAAATGCATAATATCGGCCGATAATATCAGTCTGCCGATATATCGGTATGGCTCTAGTGAAGAGAACACCTCTCCAAAGTGCCAGACGCCATCAAATGTGAGCATTTACCCACTCAAGTCGGTTACGACGAGAAACTGCAGTCAGGTCGAGACCCCGATGAAGAAGACGAGCATGCAGATGAGCTTCCCTGAGACGGTTTCTGACCGTTTGTACAGAAATTATTTGGTCATGCAAAGCGATTGTTGCAGCAGCTGTCCGGGGTGGCTGGTCTCTGACAATCTTGGAGGTGAAGATGCTGGATGTGGAGGTGGTGTGGCTACAAGTGGTCTGCGGTTGTGAGGCTGGTTGGATGTACGGCCAAATTCTCTGAAACACCTTTGGAGATGGTTTATGATATAGAAATGAACATTCAATTCACAGGCAACCGCTCTGGTGGACATTCCTGCAGTCATCATGCCAATTGCATGCTCCCAAAAAACTTGCGACATCTGTGGCATTGTGCTGTGTGATAAATACACATTTTAGAGTGACCTTTTATTGAAATAACCATTCGTTACAACCAAGGTATTCAGCAAAGCATTTGTGAAGCCACAACTCACACAACCTTGAGGCGGATGGGCTACAACAGCAGAAGACCCCACTGGGTACCACTCATCTCCACTACAAATAGGAAAAAGAGGCTATAATTTGCAAGAGCTCACCAAAATTGGACAGTTGAAGACTGGAAAAATGTTGCCTGGTCTGATGAGTCTCGATTTCTGTTGAGACATTCAGATGGTAGAGTCAGAATTTGGCGTAAACAGAATGAGAACATGGATCCATCATGCCTTGTTCCCACTGTGCAGGCTGCTGGTGGTGGTGTAATGGTGTGGGGGATGTTTTCTTGGCACATTTTAGGTCCCTTAGTGCCAATCGGGCATCGTTTAAATGCCACAGCCTACCTGAGCATTGTTTCTGACCATGTTCATCCCATTTATGCCACCATGTACCCATCTTCTGATGGCTACTTCCAGCAGGATAATGCACCACGTCACAAAGCTCGAATCATTTCAAATTGGTTTCTTGAACATGACAATGAGTTGACTGTACTAAAATGGCCCCCACAGTCACCAGATCTCAACCCAATAGAGCATCTTTGGGATGTGGTGGAACGGGAGCGCCGTGTCCTGGATGTGCATCCCACAAATCTCCATCAGCTGCAAGATGCTATCCTATCAATATGGGCCAACATAAAGAATGCGTTCAGCACATTGTTGAATCAATGCCACGTAAAGTTAAGGCAGTTCTGAAGGTGAAAGGGGGTCAAACACAGTATTAGAATTGTGTTCCTAATAATCCTTTAGATGGGTGTACAATAATGTTTATATATATCTGGTGCACTTGGTGTCGAGTGTTGCAGTGATGACTTAACCTGGAAGTTTGCATCACTCTGGTTCCCTTCACAAAAACCCATAGGATTTTTGGTAACAATTTATTTTGATGGCCCCTTTTAAACATTCTCTTGACTCTAAGTAACTTTACAGCTATATCAACTTATTCTAACCCTAACCCTACTACTGAAATAAAACTCTACTAACAATCTAATGAGAATTATTAGACATATATGTGCAATATTACTTATAGTCAACAGAATGTGTCAAAAGCACCATCTAAAACCAAAACCAGATTTTTCCATTGGCTTTTGGATAATTGCAGGAAACAATCTCTTTGGCCAACAAAAGTTTATGATTCTTACTCATTTTGTTCATCATGATAATCTTCACAAATGAACAGACTTTCATGAATTTTGATGCTTAAATACAATCGGCAGAAGTGAAAAGCTAAACAAAGGCTATGAACGAACTACACCAAGGTTACAAGACATCACTAAGCTTTCGACACTAAGCCTCTCTATAAACACAACAAGGCTGTGAAAGCTGACTATTAAGTTGATGAGTTTACCTGTTCGGTGTGATGAAGTTTAATATACCTGACAGCCTCTGTAGTCCCATTTGGCCTTTAGCCACTTGTTAGCAACTGCCTTTTTCAAGACCGGTAAAAGCTTTATAAATCACAAGTGGGGTGTTACTGATGTATTTTATGTTATAGAAGAGTGGTGCCCAATCCTGTTTCTGGATATCTACCTTCCTGCAAGTTTCAGCTCCAACCCTGGTCAAACGCAATTAAGATTTTCAGAAAAATGCTGCTCTTTATAAAAGGGGAAAATGTTGTGTCCATAAGTGAATTATGCTGTGGGCTACTCTTTTAATAAAGAAGTCTAGAGTGTTGTGATGTGTGAAAAGTGATGTGATCCACAAAATGAATTTTTGTTTGTTTGTTACTCAGATACTTGTGTGTTTCTCTGCGTAGTAACTCCTGACACACTTGATAATTACAGACAGGAGTGTTGGATCAGGGTTTGTTCTAAACTTTGCAGGTAGGTAGATCCAACCCGGTCTCATCCCAAGACGTCATATAACTGACGTTTTGGGACGTCTTTTGACCATACGTCAATATTCGCCTTTTTAGGGCCCCCTTAAACGTCGGTAGATGAGGTTATGGGATCCTAACTCTATCCCATACCTAAACCTAACCCTAAACCTAACCCGTCACCTAACTGACGTTAAAGGTAAAGCGTCAGTTGTATGACGGCCCGGGATCGCCATCTACCGACGTTTAAGGGGGCCCTAAAAAGGTGGATATTGACGTATGGTCAAAATACGTCCCAAAACGTCAGTTATATGACTTTTTGGGATGAGACTGTGTTAGTAGATCTCCAGGAACAGGATTTGGCACCCCTGTTATAGAATAAAACGTGAAAATATGTGTTAACAACAAACTTTATTTCAGGCAATTTACCCATTGACTTCTGGACAATGCAAAAAGGTTTTACGACTCATTCCTGCAGAGCTCTATGAAGTTCCTCAAACAAAGGGAACACTTACTGTTTAAAAACGTGGGAACACTTTATTTCAATGGTCCACTTTAGACACTCTACTATCTAGAACTTTGCAACAACATACAAACTAACTCAGAGTTTTAGTATACTGTCTGCTTAACATCTGTTAACACTTTATTTTGATGCTCCCCAACAGATATTCTACTGACTAAAAGTAACTTTGCAACTACAGGTCAACTTATTCTACTAACTCAAACCCTAACCTAAAAGTCTACTACTGTAATACTCCAATGCCTGGTTTCACAGACAGGGCTTAAATTAAGTCAGGATTAGACCTTAGTTCAATTATGACATTTGGGTATCTTTTTTTTAAACATGCCTTAGAAAAAAAAAACATTACTGTTGTGCATCTTGAGACAAAACAATGGCTCTGACATATTTCAAGATACAGTATGCCAGTGCAAGTTAGTTTCAGTTTAAACAGCTTAATAATGCATTTTAGTCTGAGACTACTTAAGCCTTGTCAGCCCGTTCTCATCCTTTAACGTCATATAGAGCGCTATATGACAAAACGGCGCTATACTACGCACATGGCACCCGTTATCGTTAATATAACACGCGAACCCAAGACGTTATAAATCCTTTAGCGTGAATATGACACGTACACCCTACCCCACACCTAAACTTAGCCCTCACAGCACGTGTTATATTAACGATAACGGGTGCCTTTAGCGTAGTATAGCGCCGTTTTGTCATATAGCGCTCTATATGACGTTAAAGGATGAGAATGCGTTGGCCTTGTCTGTGAAACCGGGGGTAATGGGAGTTAGTCGACAAGTTACTAATAGTTAGTAGAGTCTCTAAAGTGGACAGTTGAAATAAAGTGTAATCAAAAGTGTTACTTTGAAGTCACTTAGGATAAAAATGTGGGGAAATGCTTCCAACTAGGGCTAAACATCAAGCAATATATGATCAATTCAAGCTGTTTAAATACACTGAAAAACTTCTCACAGATCAGCAAATATCTAAGACTGAAATAAACAATAAAATTGAGCAGAATTTAAAGAAATCACCTGATGAGAATGCGTTGTCATGTCATTCCAAACCCTGCTGTTATTTCTACTGTGAAAAAGAATCTTGATGCTTTTTCCCAAACTATAGCTTTTCAATTATATTTGTTGTGCGCTGCACTTTTTTATTATTCCTCATAAGGCGTTCAGCGTGAACAGACCCCAGGGGCTTTGAAACGACACGAGGGTGTGTAAATAATGACAGAAAATTAATTTATGAGTGAGCTACTCCTTTAAAAAATTCATAAAATGTTCAGCAGAAGAAAAAGAACATACACAATGTCATAGACAATGTCTCCTTTAATGTGAACACGGTAGCCTTATCCAACACAACCTAATCTAATCTATCGCCTGCCCTCAACACGTTCCCCCATGAAACCCACTCCACCTCACTCCCACCACGATTACAGCCTTTAAATGTCACACACAGACTCGCAGATGAACATTAAAATTCTCAGAGAGGCTTTTATTAGACTGCCTCGGAAAGAGAGAGAAAACCACGGAAAGATACGAAGGGATGCTTGAGAGGTGGAGGACAAAAAAAAACAAAAAAAAAAACAGAATGGCAAACTGCAACGTTACATCCCGACAGCTGGACTTTTGCCGGGTCTCGCTCTGTTGTAATGAGGATTCAGAGAGCAGGTCTGGCCTAGTCATGAGGAAGCTACAGACAAAGGTTAATGAGGAGGGACCTGAGATTGCTTGTTCTCTTTCACACACTAATTGGGATCTGCCTCTCTCTAAACCTCATGATGTAAGGGCACGAGGAGCAGAGGATGCTGTCTGGTTATTAGGTTGCATGCTGCATGACTCTAAAGGAACAGGCGTGCGTTAAATGCATTTAATGGGACAATGTGGTTCAACTCCTGGAGACAGTATGTAATGGATACCATTTAGTACGAATTGGTTTGGTTTAGTTTAGAGCTTTGTTATTCTCTATGGGGCAATTGATTATGATTACTTTGTTGCAAAACACACTTACAAAAAGAAAAAAAAAATCTATTATTTATGATGCAAAGATGAATAGACACAAAATTTATAACGATTTGCCAAAAACCTAATTGTTTAACCCCTTAACTGTCACCGTCCCGGTACCGGGACACCTAACTTTACTTCACTATATTTCTATTAAATCCTAATCTAATTATGACAAATTATATATCGTTGGAAAGGTCTAAGATTTCTAAATAGATATTCTACCCCTGTTTTGTGTTAAAAAATTATGTAGGAAGAGTAATTGATGAATTTATGACAAGAGTGCACCTCAAAAAAATCTGCATCATAACAGGAGTTTTGACCTTTGTCACAAAAAGTCGATGCATCCACTTTTAATCATTGAAACTTCTGTTTTTTTGCCAAAAGTTCATAATAAAACATATAATCTAGTATTTTTCAATAAAAAAAAATATATATAGTATAATATTATCCTCTAAAAATGATAATATTTATATTTATTATCCTCTAAAATATAATATTATTTTTTTAATCGCTTTTTATTATATCACATATTTTAGTAGTTATCATAAATTAGGTATCATTTGAAAGCTTATAAACTCAGAATTCATCGTGTGAAAACTGTTTTATAATTGAATGTTGCGTTATCATAGAAACGGTACTTGTTTTATCAGGCTCCTCCCCTTTTAGGCATCATTATATTTCATAATTTATGATCAAAACATTTTCTAATCTTGACAAAATTGATATTGTCGGAAAAGTCAGAGTCTCAAGGTTCCAAATTTTGTGACAGAATTGATATTTGGACAGAAATGTATTAATTTGTTAAGGCAGAATGTATACAACTAAATTAAATGGAATTCAATGTGGCTATTTTTGGTACTACGCCTAAACAAAATTTCATGGGAACTTCAATTTTTGTGATATCAACTTCAAATTTGGAACATAACTTGATAAGATTTATGGCTTTGATTTTATTGAAATTTTAGAGTAAAAAATATTTTGTAAAATATATATTTTATATAAAATAAAAAATATATATAGTACATTATATTTGATTTACTGTAAATTTAAACTTCCATAACTTTTTCATACTTTCATTTTTTGAAGTAATTTCACTTCAGCAATATTCTTCTGAGTGTTTTCTTTAAAACAAGACCAAACTTGGGTATATATTCCAAAGCATTCTTAAATTACAACCATTTAAGTGTGAATAGTGCATTTTAACCCCCAGTCTCAAGGGGGGGGGGGGGGGGTTCAGCTAAGGGGTTAAAATGATAACTCTATGCAGTAAATCTAGAGTATGCAAATTGTTATGCGTTTATACACACTCACCTAAAGGATTAGGCACCTTTTCAATTTCTCATTAATGCAATTATCTAATCAACCAATCACTTGGCACAACCAATCACCAATCACATAACAATCTAATCAACCAATCACATAACATAACTCAACAGAAAGTATATTATACTATAGTTTAAAATTCTATATAACTGTACACTGTGTGCATTAGTACTCCATTCCAAACTCCATTCCATTCCATGCATGGACGTGTGTACAATCTGCTTTACGGACAGAGGAGAAATCACATTTAAAAACTCCAGGGGATTTAAAAAAAAGCTGTTATGTGTTCATATCATTTCCATTTTAGAATTAACTGACTGTGACGTTGCTGCTGACATCTGCTGATTTAAACTGTGCTTCGTGTAATGAAAATGGAAAATATATTGATTTTTTTTTTTTTATGTAATGCGTTGTAAATAATTATGCGCTCTAAAATAGCAGAGGGTAATATTACCAGTGATTTTCTGCTCTGCTGAGTAGTTTCAGTCTAAACTACAGGTAAAATATGCTGGCCAGTAAAATCCCACAGTTTTAAGTGCCTTTAAAATCCAACTCCTTCCCCTGAGGAACTGATCACCATTAATAAGGCGGCAGGGATGAAGTCATCGCAAATGCAGAAATGTAAAATAACATGCATGAATAAAATTTCAACTCTCCAAATGAAGGAATGTTGGCTAAATTTCCATCTTGTTTTACTCACGGCCATCAACACACCTGCCTAGTTAAAACCGCATCTGTGGGCATGACAGTTCAATTACCCTCTATCACATCTCTATTAGTAGTTTGTGCACAGGAAGGACATATAGAATGAAGTAGATACAGAACAAGACTCTGTTTTTCCAATGCTAAAACACCTGCTATATGGACTTCAAAGAATACATCTTAACCCAAAACTAAATTCAGATCAATGCTTCAAGGTCCTTTCCAAAATGTATTTTAGAAAATCCACAACCCAAGGATAAGTGGTCGAATGGATGATGGATGAATAAAAATATATAATTATTTAAAATACAATAATATATTCAGTAACTTCGAAAAGTAATTTAACTTTTTTAAACTAAACTAAATGGTTCAGCTAAATGGTAGCATGGATGATGGATTAATCAATATATGCCAAAAATGTAAATATATAATTATATATCAGTATCTTCAAAAAGTAATTCAACTTTTTAAACAAAACTAAATTCAAAGATCAGATAAATGCTCAATTGTTCCTCCAACTATTTTTTTTTTCAGAAAATAAAATAATATATAAATAGAATAACTATAATCAATATAATAACACATGTAATAAAATAAAATAAAAACTTAATATTAAATAAAATAATAAATTCAACTTATTCTTAACCAATCCCACATTAAAATGTAAATAAAAACAAGTTAATGACTCTGGAAATATATAAAATGAACAAAACTTTGTTATCCATCTCTGAACTTTCTTAAGCTTATACTGTTTTCTTATTTTTTTTCCTGTTATCACTGTAAAGCTGCTTTGAAACACTTGTAAAAAGCGTTATATAAATAAAGGTGACCTGAGGTCTGTCGCTCAAAAATTATATTTTAATGGCTTTGCAGTTCGCACGCAAAGAATCATAATAAAGCCTGTAAACACATTAAAAAGTAACTGTACACATGTTATTATAAGCCAAGCTTGTAATGCAACACTCATTTGTATACAATATGTAACAGGGTGTGCTTGCTCCATCTGTCTGGCTACATTTCTTTTTAATTAAAGAACCAGTCACAAAAAAAGCCACACCACAGATCACATAAATAGAAACATTTTATGTGTAATGTATGTTCTCACCAATTATATCACCAGAAAATGTGTCATACACCTGCCATATGGGGATACGTGTATATTCTGACTTTATACGTGATGAAGAGACACTCACACCGAAGAGGAGCATAAGAACGTGGAGTGTTCTGAAGTGCTTCCTCTTTCTGCATTGTGTACATGTGGCGATACTGTCTCAGTGTTTCGCTCCGACAGCTCAGTGAATAGAGCCAGTCAGCAGTGCGTTCGTCGAGAGGTCTACACGCTTCGACTCTGTACATCGACTTATCCAAAGCTCAAGTGTTTATCAGCCCGATACACACACAGCGCCTTTTGCTGACCTGACTGGATCTCAGTTCTCAATACTACAGTTAAACTGAAGATGCACGGCATGTTTTTCTAGGTTTTAGCGAAAATAAAAAATATGTGAAAAAAAAAAATTAAGTACAGTAACTTCAAAAACATAACTTCAAATATTGCAATTCAACTTTCACCAAAACTAAGTATAAACCCTAGAGGATAAGTGGCTTGGAGAATAGATAGGAGTATAAAAATGAAGAGCTCTTTTCCAAAACGCTATAAATCCATTTCAATAGTTTTCAGGAAAACTACATTTTTTACCTAGACCCACACATTTTGTGAATATTCAAATTATCCTGTTTAAATGTTTTATTGGTTCAGTCTGAACATTTTGAACAATAATTATTAAATCAAACAACAATATTGTTAATGATAATTTAAAAGTTAATTTTATTTTTTTCCAAAACGCTATAAATCGAAATAAACCTCAAACAAATAGTACCAATTTCAACATATGCATGAAAAAAAAACAAATTATTAATACCAATTTCAACATATGCATGAAAAAACGAATTATTAAAAATGATCAATATATGATAACGATATTCAAAAAAGGGATGGGCACCCCTCCAGCACATGCACACACACACACAGGCTACATAACATGTGAGCAAAGCGGAGCAGCATGACGCTTAAATATAAGTTAAAAAAAAAAACAACAAAAAAAAAATAAACATTTCACATTTGTTTTTAATAATATTACATTACTTATTTTTATTATTTCATCTATGTTGAGTAGGCTATGAAAAGGGAACCGCATGAGATGAGTAAGATAGGATCAAAATTCAAAAGCTGCCCAATATCGGAAAATATTTGGAGTGCTTCAGACATGATTTTGACCACTTATTAAGTTTTGTTTTGTAGAAAGCTTGTAAATTTCGTTTCATATAAATTGTATCTTCATTTTAATAAATGTTTCATCGACAAATTGACTGGATTAATACATTAGAAGTAAATATCAGACAATATAATCAGGACACAGAGGCGCGCAGGTGAACCGGAGCGCGTCTCATAATATGAACCGAAACACCGCGATGCTTGCCTCACACAGGCCTGAGAACTAAGCTACAGAAAGCTTTAAATATCTACTTTTAAACAAAACAATTAAAAACTAAAATAAATTGGCAACTCTCTGCGTATGTATAGGCTAATTCGAAGTATGCGTTTCTCTATGCGCGTTCACTGCGAAGATGGCGAGTAAGCATCATCAACTTTATCTTTGTTGCTGACACTGACAGAAAACACTAGTTTATTAATAAACAATTCAAATGTTTCATGCATAATCATTACTTTTGCCGGTTCTTTGTGGCAAGCTTTATGCATACGTTGAGATGCGGAATATGCCATTAAAAACGCTCATATGGTTTCTCTCCCATTTAATTAAATCAATATATGTGATTACTGATAATACAAATGGCTTAAATGATCTACTACTAGTCGACTAGAAAACTAGGACTCATTTTGAGGAATGAATGAACATAATAAACCTCTGTTCAGAGTGCCGCCGTGCTGGATTGTGTAGAGCGCTCATTGAATTTGAGGATTTATCGTGTTTAGGCTAAAAACAGGGCTGGTGCTTATCGCGGCTTGGGAAGAAACTGTATCTTGCAGTACATTTTAAACAAGGAAATATAGCGATTCGGCATGAAACGTTGATAGAGCAGTGAAAGGGTTCTGTCCGCAGCAGAATGACACGACAAACTCATTTTTTTAAAAATGTCGTTTAACGCGTTTTGGAAAAGAGCTCTTCAAATATACAAGTTAGTGTTCAGCAAAAGGCTTCATTTTCCAACCTATGTTTATTGAAAATAAAATATAAAATTGAAAATATTTTTAAGCTTCAAATTGCATAATAATAATAAACAAGTATCTAACGGTCATGTTCAGTTTTAGTTTCAGTTTCATTTTCATGGACTGCATCCGAAATCGAATACTTCCCTATATAGTATGCAGGGGGGGAAAACAGTACGCCAACAGAGTAGTGTGTCCGAATACATAGTATTCAAAAAACAGTAGACAAAAACTCCTCGGATGACCTATACTTCTTCTGGCGAAATTCGGAAGCGTGCATATGATATACACTTTACTATCCCATGAGGCCACAGGAGAAGATTTATGAATGGCAGTGAAGTGAGGCATCTGATGATGGTAGGTCACATGACAACATTGCGATTGTAGTATGTCCGGATTTCATTCATTCTACCCAAAATCAAACTATTCTACCTTATCCCACGACCAATTCGTACAAATTCGTACGAGTGATTAAAAAGTGGCTAATTCGTACTAATTCATACGACCTCACTCGTACGAATTCTTACGATTTGTCTAAAACCACGTGATGGTTAAGTTTAGGGGCGGGGTCAGGGGTAGGTCATTCGTACAAATTCATACGAATTGGCCAATTCGTAAAATATGTACGGTTTAGCAAAATCGTACTAATTCGTGCGAGTGAGGTCGTATGAATTTTTACGAATTAGCCACCTCGTAAAATTCGTACGAATTCCCGTGAGATCGGGTTGAACTATTATATATAGAACATTTTTTTTAATGGTTGCAAAGTAAGTTGAAATTCAATTGTAGTACCTACTCAAGACTGTACGCGATTTTGGACACATCGTTAGTTTATTTTTAATTATTTCCTGTGTTCCCTTTCCGTTGTCATGAGTTGGGTTGTACCAGCCATTTGTTAGTTCTTTTAAAAAAATAGAACCTTAAGTACACACTAGAGGCTTAGTAACTACTAGCTAGTTTGTAACTAACTCTGTTCTTTATTCGGTTTCACAATTTGCTCTTAAAGGAGTAGTTCACGTTTTTTTTTTACTTTTGCTGATAATTTACTCACCCCCATGTCATCCAAGATGTCTATGTCTTTCTTTCTTAAGGTTTTTGATGAAAGCATTCCAGGATTTTGCTCCACATAATGGACTTCAATGGGAACCAAACGGTTAAGGTCCAAATGAGAGTTTCAGTGCAGCTTCAAAGGGCTTTAAACGACACCAGACGATGAATAAGGGTCTTATCTAGCGAAACGATTGGTCATTTCAAAAAGAAATTCGAACTCATTCATCAAAATGAACGAATATTTTTGCGAGTCATTTGCTTCATTCAATGAACGAAATGACTCGAAAAAAGATTTGTTCATTTTGATTAATGAGTTCGAACAGGAGAGTCACGAACGCGCCTCACAGAACAGAGCAAGGCGCTAAAATTTGTGATTTTAAACCTTAAATTTTGTTAATTATTTTTGAAATGACCGATTATTTCGCTTGATAAGACCCTTATTCATTGTCTGGTGTCGTTTAAAGCCCTTTGAAGCTGCACTGAAACTCTCATTTGGACTTTGAACCGTTTGGTTCTCATTGAAGTCCATTATATGGAGAAAAATCCTTAAATGTTTTCATCAAAAACGTTAATTTCTTTTCAACTGAATAAAGAAAAAAAGTGAACTGCTCCTTTAAGGCACAACGTAGCTAGTAGGTCATACAGTAAGCTCTCCGTAAAGTATGCGTAGTTGCATAATATGACATTTACCCTCAATGATCCAATAGCATAATGTGAGCAGATGTTGTGTTGAAATGCAGTTAATTTCAGTTTATCCTTCATTCTAACTTTTTTTTTTACGTCACATAACTAATCTTAAAAATTTATACGCGTGCTCAAAGTCTTCTTCTCCATGTATAGTGTATCTCTGTGGCAGAATTACAGCGCCCCATACTGGTCTGGCATGTATACTACACCGTTTTCAGTCGGTTTCAGTGGTTTCGTGTGTACGTAGATATTTTTTGAGACGACGCCGTGTTTACGGATTTAAAAAAAAAAACGATAGGGAACGCACCGGCTTCGTGTGGACGTGGCCTAAGCTAAGTTGTTACATACAACCAGCCCTTGCAACCCGTTACGAAGGATGTTTTCATTTGTTGTCATGGTTACTCATTGTTTCATTGATTTCATACATCTGATTCTTGTTTAGGTCATTTGTCAGCTGTCTATATATTTCCCTCAGTTTGCTCAGTGTTGTCTGTGCTTTGCAAGCTGTTTCGTTTACTCTAGATTTTGGATATCGCCCTTTCGTTTTATCTTCTTCTTCTTCTAAACATTAATATGTAACTATACACATGTTAACATAGGGCAAGCTTGAAATGCAACACTTATTTTTATACGATAAGTAACAGGGCATCCTAGCTCGAAGTGGAACCTTTAAGAATAGTGGCTCAGCATCAAGGCACCACCCTTTTTAGATGCGATATTGACAGAAAATGTATGGTGTGTTTGAATGGGAGTGTGTGTGAGGCTCAGGACATCATCCAAGGGTTTGATTTACACAGATGCTTTTACAGTAGAGCTCTATTGAGTCCTGCATTAATCTACGCCACAGAGCTCTCCAATGATTGATTACAGTGTGTTTGAGCAGCGCGGCAAAGCTCGGCCGGTTCAACTGTAACCAAAACCTGGATTAATGGAGCGTTTTTCGGGGAGCATCTCCTATTAAACGTGCATATTTAAGTAAGGTGATGCATTATCTGTATCTGCACTCCGTTGTCTGTTATCTATGAAATCTCTCCGCTCAGCCACATTATTACAGCATGTGGAACAGTTAGGCTGAAAAGTAGGGCTGTTTCTTCGTTTAAGTGGAATAGGCGCCGCTTGAGTCATAATACAAAAGTCTCAGTCGAGAAATTCAGAGATGATGAAAGTATGTTACAATGGTAATTGTTGACTTTTCTTCCAAGATGTTTAGACGAACAAAAAAGCTGGACATTGTTTACATGTGAGTGTATTTTGTACACCACTTGGACAATTGTGATGAAAAATGAGTCTTAGCATTTACAGATATATAGAAATGTTATTATGTAATGTAATATTGTTTGTGAGTCTTATGGAAACCTAAGCAAAGCCAAGGAACAAACATCACACCTCAATGTACCGTGGGACCTCTTCCTTAATGAAACCATTTACATACCGATGCACAAACATTTAACACACATGTGGAGTTAATGAATATTTTCACAGCACGGCCTCGCTGAATATCCTGATGATACTAATTTGTGAGGTAACAATAGCTCTTTACATAACACAGGTTGCAAAGGCTGTAATTTGGAGTTCAGTTGAGAATCACATGCAATTAAAGCTGCTGTGAATGTATTTTTCTTCAATGATAATTAACATTCTCTTATCTAAGCCATTCATATGCATTTTTTTTTAAGTGTCATTAAAAATGTGCATGTGTTGCTAGTAGCACGTTTCACAGCACTTTCAAAGTGAGATGTCCAGTGACTGGCCTGAAATTGCATGTTAAATTTTCTCCAAAACAGTTGAACGTGACTTTGACAACATTTTATTATGATGGTTGATGATGGAAAATGAAATGTCCCGTGAGTGAAATTAAAAGGTTAAAGGGACAGTTCATATTGAAATAATTTTTTGGTATGTTTTAGCTTACCTCAAGGGCATCCAAGATGTAGGTGTCTTTGTTTCTGCGGTAGTTTCAATATGTATATATATATTTTTTTTAGGTCAAACCATCATATAATGGAGGTCTATGGTCACCACCTCAAAGAGCATGCACAGAGAAGTCCAAATTGAACATGACTTAATGACATGATTTAATGACTGTAAATGTAAGTACACATTGATGGCCTAAGACATGAAACGAGCGGTTTGTGTGAGAAAACGAACAGTATTTGTATTGTTTTTACCTCACAGCCACAAAGCACCTGCACCATCAGATCACTTGGACGTGGATGTGGTAACAAGAGGTAAAAACGATATATAAATACTGTTCGTTTTCTCACACAAACCGCTCGTTTCATGTCTTAGGCCATCAATGTGTACTTACATTTACCAGTAATTAAATCATGTTTAATTTGGACTTCTCTGTGCATGCTCTTTGAGGTGGTGACCATAGACCTCCATTATATGACTGAGAGACAAGAACGGTTTGATCTAAAAATATCAAAATTGAAAATACTGTGGAAACAAAGACACCTACATCTATAGATACCATTGAAGTCAGTCAAAAACATACCAAAAATTAATTTCAAAGTGAATTATCACTTTAAAGGGTTAGTTCACCCAAAAACCCAGAAAATTCTGTCAGTAATTACTCACCCCCATGTTGTTCCCAACCCCATAAGACTTTCGTTCATCTTCAGAACACAAATTAAGTAGTTTGAATAAAAGTAATTCACAAATTTGAATCTGAGAGCTGGATCACTCCTCCATAGGTTTCTAAGGGATTGAAACTTGCCGGCCCAGAAAAGTTAATAAAGACAGATATCATTAAAATAGTCCAAGTGACTACAGTGGCTCAACCATTAAGTTTATCAAGCGACAAGAATAAAGTATTCTTCGCAAAAAAAAAAAAAAAGAAAAAAAGAAAAGAAAAGAAAAACCCAAATAATGAGTTTATTCAACTATTCATTTTCTTCTGTGTGGGCCTCTGACGCGAGTTCAAGATTTACAATGCGCATCGTGGTCTCGCACAATACGCACAAAAGCACATTGTGGTCAAAACATAGCATTGCGCGAGGAACTGCAAGAAAATAAATAGGCCATTATGAATCGATAAGATGCACCTTTAATCTAAATGAAATAAAAGTTTTTGGTGTTTTACTGCATTTGGTGGTCATTTCGGCTAAAACTGCTGTGAAATGTATGTAGATATAACAATGTATGTTTTTGCAGTTTGAGTCACGTTTTTCCAGTGAGTTGGTTTTTAAAATATAAAGCGAATGACACTTACAAATACTTGGGACATCCACAAGCCTAATACCCTTTTTCCCTGTAGATCAGAAGGCTCACCAATAGACCTTATTCAGAGCAGTGCCATGACAGGAATGAAAGTGAGGCTGTGAGGGATAGACTTACCGCGTTTCCAATGGCATCCGCTGTAAAAAGCTGAATTAAGCGGCTAGATTACTTACAATTTTCCACAGCTTACATTGTCGGGAGTTTTTTGTCAACTGACATTTCTTTGAAAGATATTTTTCCAGTGTTTCATGAGCAGAACAATCCGAAAACACATTAAATAACAGTACAGCCCATTAAAGTGATGCAAGTCTATCTCTCACAGCCTCGCTTTCATTCTCATTAAAAATCAAAGATGGCGCTGCCGTGAATAAGGCGTATGGAAGGTAACTGTCTGCATATCTCTGCAATGTCATTGAGAAAGAAAAAAAACACATTTCTAAGCCTCAACGGCTTCAGTTTATTTGTAACGACAGTTCCAGAAGCAGCTTGCAGTGCACAACACAACAGATTGCCATGACCTGTAAACTTGAAGGTTACTAAGATCCACTTTACGCTATATATTAGCTCCAACTTTTTGTAGAGAAGCAAGTCTCTCCACTTTATTGGTGCGCATGAGAACACCGGTTAGACACGGTAAAATACTGTAACACCCATTTTCTCAGGTTCATTGCTAATAAGCGAAAACTCCTGCTGAGACAGAAATACTCACTTTTCATTACCTCGCTGTGAAAAGGAACATGCGACTCACTGGATTCCATCTCTCCGGCCTATTTTTAGCATGTGAGATCATCATAATCTAATGTGAACCCTATGGTTTTCCTATGGGTCCACTTATAGTCATGATGGGCAAAACAACCTGCACATGATTTACTAAACAGTGCACTAATTAATAGGCGTATGGGAGGAAGCCATAAAATCAAACCAGAAGGGAAATTAGCAATAAGCATTGGCTGAAAGTATGCATGAGTCGAAATGAGTCAAAGTATGCCATAAAATTAAATATGTATTAAATATGAAAAAAGAGTGTCCTGTTTTCCAGTACAAGTATCTAAACATTCTTAAATCAAGATACATTTACTTGAGATTGAGTCTTGTTTTCTGAAAAAAAAAATATCAAAATAATTTTAATTGAAAAAAAAAAAAAAAAAATCTGCCAATGGGAAGATTATCTCAATTTAAATGGAAAACAAGTTTATTTATTTATTTATTTTTTACTTTCTTTTTCATTTAACTATTTTTTATCTTGTTTATTTATTTATTTATTTTTTGTAAATGTATCTTGATTTAATAGATATTTGCACTGGAAAACAAGACAAAAATACTGAGGAAAAAATATATATATATATATATATATATATATATATATATATATATATATTAGGGCTGTCAAACAATTAATAGTGATTAATCGAATCCAAAATAAAAGTTTGTGTTTACAGAATATATGTGGGTGCACTGTGTATAATTATTTTATATATATAAACACGTGCTTGTATATATTTACGAAATATTTTCCTGTGTATACTGTATGATTTATGGGGCTGTGCAAAAATAATAATAATAATAATATATATATATATATATATATATATTATTTTAAGCTATAAAAAAAATATATATATTATTTTAAGCTATAAAAAAAAGTGTGTGTGTGTGTTAAGTATCTGACAATCATCTGATGAGACATCCTGTGTGACATTGACCCTCTTGTGTTCTAGGTCTTTATTTATTTCAGTCATTCGGCTCATGTTCTGTCTCAGGTATGGAAAAGGTTCTCTTCGGTTGGAAGAAATTTCAAAATGAGTTTCCAGGGTACAGTTCAATCGATACGATCATTTGAGAAGGTTAGACTTACAATCTCCTGACACGTTTAGAAGAAGGAGAAAAGTGAATGTCTTTACTGTCACTTTTAATCAATTTAATGCATTCTTGCTGAATAAAAGTATTCATTTTATTCACTTTCCAATGAAATAAACAGTAGTGCATTCTAAAAGTACATCACAGAAAAAAATAATGAATTTTAATGATTAAGTAATTGACTGGTTTTTAGGTTGAGTGTGTGAGTGCTTGACATTATATCCAACTATTTGTGTTGTGTATGTAAGAAATTTGTTGATTTTAACATTTTAAAGGTTATACTTAAATGATGGCAACAAATAAAAATAACAGCATCAGAAATCACACAGAAGAGAACAGGATCTGTTGCCATTCATGTCCAATATTTACCATACTTTTTAAAGATTATTTATTACAGCAATTGTATCTTTTTAAAGTATATACTTTTATAATATAAAGTGCAAAGTGAATGTAATGTTTTCAGACACTTCATTGCGTTTTAATTGCAAAATAAATGAAAATGTGTTGTAGTTGAAAGAGTTTTGACACACTTGAGAGTGTATACTTTACATGTAATTTTATTATTACTCATAATTCATAATTATTCTCATTGTGTACTGTCACTGCCAAATGTCCTGAAAAGCTTACGGTAAACTAAAGCATACTATAATGTCATTTCTTTGTTGACAAGCATTTATTACATATTGCAATTACACTTTTGTAATGATGACATTGCAATGTAATACATTTCCAATATATATTTATTTAAATGTAACACATGCTACAGTTAAAATTATAAGCAGTACATGTGCTTTAGTAAGTCAGCACATCAAAAATAAGTAATTTTATTTTAAAATGTACAACAAAAGTTTATAAAAACTTGATTGTGTAAAGCAAAACTTTTCATTTTACATATTACGAAGCACATTTTTTCATTAAAAATGACTGAAGTGTCTTAAGTGTCATGTTACAGTAACTAAACATTTAAGTACGGATTAATAATTCACTACATACTTTACTATAGAGTTAGGAATAGGGGTTGGCTTGGGGTTAGTTGCATGTAATTATGCACAATTTACTACAGTAACTTGTAATGTGTAACAAGGACACTGTAATATGAAGTGTTAGCTGAAAGTGTGCTATTTTTAAAAACACTTAAGTGGCCTTTTATTACATGATTGCATTCATAATGTGTCAGCCAATCATCTGCCATTGAGATGAGTGGGAATGCTGCCAGAAAGCTTTCTTCTTGTGCTATAGACCTCCTATGTAGGGTCTATGACACTACAACCCTCAGCATAAGCCTCTCACAGGTCTCTCAGCTCTCCTCTATGTGCAGTCGCTTAAGGCAAGCTACCGTGCTCGCGGTGTATAATCGTCTGAGGCTCCATCGGGGGGCGGCCATTAGTCAGGAATAGAACCACAGGTGGAATACCAACAACCGTTGTGATGACAACCTCACGAAAGGACGGATCACCACGGTAACCGAAGAAAATATGTGGAGCGTCTGAGATGAGATAATGGAGGCAATATTGAAATGTGGTGTGAAGCCTGATTGTTTACTTAAGGCACGGAGAGGAAAACAAAAACAATTTGTGCAATACATAGACGTAAAATGAATAAAGCTGTGCATAGTTTCGGCACAGCGCAGTGTGAAATAGGTGGCGACTGTGGGGAGCGCTAATATGAACGTTTAAGGGTACTTAGGGATTCAGCTTAACTGCTGTAACAACCCGACCTGTGGTCCCCCTCCTAACAGACAGAGGGCGCTCTCTCCTGTATACTGAATCCTGTTCCTGTCACATGGGTTGCATCAGAGAATGTCTAATTGAAGAGAATTGGCACTGGGTGGTTACTTCCGGTTTCTGGACTGGCTGCAGTAACACGTCTCTGTCCATGCGGGGGCGCTCGCGGTCGAGTGCAGAATGAATGGGAGTCAATGGGGTTTCACCCCCAGAAATCCACTTTTCTGAGGATGTAATTTTTTGTCAAGTAATTTGAAAATTGCATTCAGAAGGGAGGGCTAAGATAATACACTCAGTTGAAAATTGCATTTTTAAGTTCACTTATCTGTTCTAAAAATCCGTTCAAAACTGTGATGACGTCACACAATAGCAGAATGCTAGCGTGTTCCAGCCAACAACGGCCTAACCTGTAAGACATCGAAAGGACATAAGTACTCGTTCATTCGACTTTTGACCTATAATCTATATTGAACTTGCGGAATCAACAATAAAATCTATGTTGATTTAACGACAAGCAGGTGAAAGAGACACATTTAGCCGTTTAGCCCCATAGACTCCCATTCATTCTGCTCTCGCCCGCGATCACCTCCAGTGGAATTCTACTGGAACTGCAACCAAGATGATACACAATGGGGCTAATAGGAAGTGCCAAGGCTCTCCGTTAGATGGGCTCAGGACGCTAATTTCGGACAGACTTCTGAGGCAGAATACCGGCTTAATGATCTAGAGCACAATTGTTGGAACTAAACAAATATTTAATGACTACATTTGTCATTTCTCACTGGAAATGATACTATAAGTGGTAAAGGTTGGTCAAAAAAAGACATATACACACAAACTGACCACTAACCGCTACCTTCAGATGCTAATTTTATTTTTTAAGCTTAAAGGGATAGTTAACTTTGAAATTAATTTTTGATATGTTTTAAGGGCATTCAATTTTGATATTTTTAGGTCAAACCGTTCTTGTCTGTCAGTCATATAATGCAGGTTTAGGGGGTCCACCTCAAAGAGCATGCACAGAGAAGTCCAAATTAAACATGATTTAATGATTCGCAAATGTAAGTACACATTGATGGCCTAAGACACGAAACGAGCGGTTTGTGTAAGAAAACGAACAGTATTTATATCGTTTTTTTACCTCTTGTACCTCGTGACGCTTCGGTATCTCGCGCGTGTACATCATCATTGTTTACACAGAGATTTCAGAAGTGTTACCCTTCACTGTGAAGATCTAAACATATTTTAGATCAGATCACTTGGATGTTACTGTGGGTGGGCTGTACAAAACAAATCTCTTCAGTGAATGATTCAATGACAAATACATTTGCTTAACAATCACTTGTCGCCACCTACTGGTACATGGTACAGTTGTTGCATTATTTGAAGCGTCACATTACTTTCATGTTACTTTCATTATTTTCAATCACCTCTATTTTGATCGCTACCGTAAACAACAGTTTATATCCAAACTATAAACTTGTATCTCGGATGATTTGAATTATTTTAAGACGGAAATAATGATATTGATGAAGCTGTTTCATACCTTTACATGACAACTGCTCTAGTTAGTGGCAGCCCAAACACAGATTTGAATGATCCCATTTGATTTGTTTAATAGACACAGCCGAATTGCTGTCATTTAGGAATTAGATTGCGTAGATTGCGTGGTTGTTTGAATAGAGATGGCAATCTTTTAACGATTAATCGTGCAGCTCTACTGATCTGACTCCACTGGACTATTATGAAACCAGCAGCTTCAGGTTATTCGAGTGTAACACCCTCGGCATTGGCCTGAATCCAGTTGTGAAGTCTCTGTGTAATCTCTGTGACAGCCTGCAGTGCAATTAACCT
Organism: Pimephales promelas; assembly: GCF_016745375.1. The sequence continues at coordinate 32,750,802 of NW_024121432.1, read as the reverse complement.
GGATTTCTTCAAACTCTGTTTAGAGGTGTTTAACCGAGGCGGCGGCGTCTCAATGTACAGACGAGCAGGATTCACTGAAACTGAACCACTCTCAGGCTGCCGGAGAGACGCTCAGCCTTCATGTAATATTTAACATGATTCATGGCGGTTTGAGCTGAGAAACGCACAGCCTCTCTCAGCCTCTTGGAGACTCTCGGCTATTGTCCTTCTGAAAAGCTCCCAGCTTTAAGCCTTATGGGAGTGGGGATTTAATAGAAACTTTTCACAAATAGGTTTGGCAAAGAGAAAGTGATTTCATTCATAATGTGTTGAATTGAAGAAGGGCACTTGGGACTTTTGCAGGGAGGCAATATTAAAGTACAGGACAGAACTGCATGAGCAGGCTTTTACTTAACAGTATTAGGAAAGTACAGTGTACAGTTGCCACAATTTTTAATAAAAGCAGGACAGATAAATTGGTAACACTTTATTTTGATGGTCCACTTTAGACATAACTAACTTTGTAACTACATTTCAACTAACTCTCTCAAGAGTGTTAGTAGACCGTCTGCTTAATAACCTAATGGTGCGTTCACAACGGACGCGAATAGCACGTCAGACACGAGTGATTTCAATGTTAAGTCAATGCAAAGACGCATTACGCGCGTAAAACATTCCTGCGGCGAAAAAAATTCCTATGCGCGGAAAAATTCGAGCACGGCGCGGTAGACGCGAATACGCCTCATTCGCACGTCAAGTTCGCGCGAATTGCTGAATTGAGTGACTGGTGCGTTTAGTTAGTGCTATTTGTGCATTCAGGCGTTTGACGCGAATTCGTCCGAATTTGACGCGCTATTTGCGTCCGGTGTGAACGCACAGTAACTCACATGACAGTTATTGTTACTTTTAATGACTTGTAGTTGACATGTAGTTGCAAAGTTACTTAAATGTCTAAGTGGACTATCGAAATAGAGTAACCAATTTCACTCTTTGATTAATACTGTTGTCTGTTGCTACTTTGGTCAACCCATTTTTACTCCAACAGTACAGTCATTTTTGCTCTATTCTATCCTTGCTCAATTCTGTGAGGCGCGTTTGTAACGTCACGTATTACGTAATTACGTTCAAAAGGTCACGGGCGACGTAGCCGGAAGTACAGAATCAAAATCGTCCAACATCGTTGTTTTACCTTTTAATTCCTTTTTTTTGTAAACGGCGTTTGAGTTAGTTTGCACGTTCAACCTATGCGTTCAACTTGTAAACACTGACTCTGTACTTCCGGCTACGTCGCCCGTGACCTTTTGAACGTAATTACGTGTTACGTGACGTTACAAACGCACCTCACAGAATACAGCAAGGCTACACTCTAAAAAATGCTGGGTTGTTTTAACCCAACTTTGGGTCAAATATGGACTAACCCAGCCGTTGGGTTAAATTTTTACATTACATTTTTAACCCAACATTTCGGGTTTGTCCATATTTGACCCAAAATTGGGTTAAAACAACCCAGCATTTTTTAGAGTGTAGCCTTTGTTAGAAAAGTTAAATTTTTGGAATAAGTTTTGAAATAACCGATCGTTTCGCATGATAAGACCCTTATTCATCGTCTGGTGTCGTTTAAAGACATTTGAAGCTGCATCTGAAACTGTTATTAACTGGCTTTTGGACCTCGGACCGTCTGGTTCCCATGTAAGTCCATTATATGGAGAAAAATCCTGGAATGTTTTCATCAAAAACCTTCATTTCTTTACGACTGAGGAAAGAAAGACATGGACATCTTGGATGACATGGGGGTGAGTAAATTATCAGCAAAAGTTTTTTCAAAAGTGAACTAATCCTTTAAAAACGGCCCAGAGTGTTGGGTTAAAAATTTAACCCAATTTAAAATTGGGTTAAAAATTTCACCCAACTGAGATGAGTTAAAACAGCTTGGCAATGGGTTTGTACCTTTTTTAACCAAGAATTAGGTATGCCAAAGTCACTAAAAACCCTTACACTACCATGTATAATGTTTTTGATAATGAATAATGCTCACCACAAAGACATATTTATTTAATACAGTAAAAAAGTGTGAAATATCAGAATTTTCAGAATCATTACTCCAGTCTTCACTGTCACACGATCATTCAGAAATCATTCTAATATGCTGACTTGATGCTGAAGAAACATTCATTATTATTAAAGTCCGAAGTCGATTGCAGTCCACATTCCTTTTTTATTGTAAAAACTGTTTGAAAACTGTAAAAATTGAATTTTATAATTTAATAATTTTCCCACCATACTGTTACCAAGGACAAGGTCCAAATGATTATAATCTCCTGGTGTCACAATTTAGGGAGGAAATTATGTAAATGAGTGTTGCCCCTAAAATAAAGCTATAGCCTGTTACATTATTTTATTTTATTTTTTTGCAATTAAAAGTCAAAGTTAAAGATACAACAATGAATTAAATATGCGTTGAGAGAGAACATCCACACATCTTCACACTTTTCTTACTCTGAGACTGACATCTTTACAGTCATTTCTTTGCAGACATGACCCTGCTTTATCTGTCAGGGTGAGAGAAGCTAATGAAGAGTCTGTAGTCAGTTGAATGTAGCCCTATAACTGTACAGTAGAGGGCTGACGATGTTTTACACATCTGCTAATTGGCTGCTATTACAGTTCCAGTCCTTCTTCAATCACACTTCTGCCCTAACAGACTCAACCAACAGCAATCTTCTGATGAGTCCCAATTACTCCAGTTCAGCCCCCTCATGCTCAGAGCTTTCACCATAACTGCAGACATGAGTGCAAGACCTCAAACTGACACCTTAATAATCCAGGTCAAGCTTCAATCATATATTCACTCTCATCTCCTCACAGAGACGAGAGAAGTCTGCGGATGGCAGCTGATATTATCTAGCAGTGGTGTGTCGGCTTCTGAAATGGAAAGTCCGTCTTCAAATGCAAGGTTTTTTTTGGGGTTTTTTTTTTACTCACAGATCATCATTTCTGATTCGGATGTAGTCCGGGTGAGTGACATTAAAGTATAATTCAGTTTACCATTTTTAAAAGATAGTATCCGACTTTTTGTCTCACAATTGCGAGTTTATATCTTGCAATTCTGACATCTTTTCACAATTGCATGTGATAAAGTCAGAACTACGAGAAAAAAAAGTCACAATTGCAAGTTTTTTTCTCACACGTCTGACTTTATCACACACAATTGCGACTTTATATCATGAAATTGTGACTTTAAATCACGCAATTCTGACTTTTTTTCTCGTAATTTGCGACTTTATATATCAAATTTCTTGAATTTATAACAAGCAATTGTGACTTTATATCATGCAATTGCAAAAAGACAAATTCTAAGGAAAAATACTTTTTTCTCGTAATTGCCATTTTATATCTCAAAATTCTTGACTTTAGAACAAACAATTGCGAATTTATATCACGCAATTCTGACTTTATAGCACTATTGCGACTTTATTTCAATCAATTCTGGCTTTATATCACACAACTGAGACTGCTTTAAATCATGTAGTTCTGATTTTATAACACACAATTGCGACTTTATATCACTCAATTCTGAATTTATAACACAATTGCAAATTTATTTCAAGCAATTCTGGCTTTATAACACACAATTGCGACGATTTCAAACAGTTCTGACTTTAAAACACACAATTGCGACTTTGTATCACGCAATTCTGACTTTATAACACAATTACGACTATATCACGCAGTTCTGACTTATAACACACAATTGCGAATTTATATCACGTAATCCTGACTTTGTAACACAATAGCGACTTTATTTCACGCAATTCTGGTTTTATAACACGTAATTGCGACTTTATATCACACAATTTTGACTTTATAACATGCAATTCTGACTTTATAACACAATTGCGACTTTATAACACAATTGCGACTTTATTTCAAGCAATTCTGGCTTTACAACATGCATTTGCGACTTTATATTATGCAATTCTGACTTTATAACACAATTGCGACTTAATTTCACGCAATTCTGGCTTTATAACACACAATTGCGACTTTATAACACAATTGTGACTTTATTTCACGCAATTCTGGCTTTATAACACGCAATTGCGACTTTATATCACACAATTCTGACTTCATAACACAATTGTGACTATTTCACGCAATTCTGGCTTTATAACATGTAACTGCAACTTTATATCATGCAATTCTGAATTTATAACACACAGTTGCGACATTTTATCACGCAATTCTGACTTTATAACACAGATTTGCAACTTTATATCATGCAATTCTGACTTTCTAACACACAATTGCGACATTTTATCACGCAGTTTTGACTTTATGACACACATTTGCGACTTTATGACGCAATTCTCAGATAAAAAGACAGAATTGTGAAATGTAAACTCATAATTGGGAGAAAAAAGTCATAATTATTATATAAAATTCAGCAATTACCTTTTGTATTTTTCATTCTGTGGCAGAAACAAGCTTATTGAGTTGATTATAAATGTAAACTAATACATTATCATTTAACTGCAATTAAGTATCTTTATTAAAAAAAAAAGGTATATTCAGTGACACTTTAGTTTAGGGTCCAAATCTTAACTAGTTGCTCATTAGCATGCATATTACTAGAATAGTGGTTGTTTATTAGGCTACTTACAAAGCACATATTAATGGCTTCTTCTGCATGACCATATTCTACATTCCTTAATCCAACCCAATTTAACTACCATACTAGCTATTAATAAGCAGCAATTAGGAGTTTATTTAGGCAAAAGTCATATGGAATTGGACCCTTAACTAAAGTGTGACCATTTATTCCTTTAAAGCATATTATTTCCGTAATGTGAAAGCATGCAAGTACTACTTGGGTTAACATACTGTATAAGGGAAATTATGTATTTTGTCCTGATCGCCATTGTTTTGTCACTAGTTCAGCTATGTAATTTTAAAGGTTACAGATAAATTGCATATTGCACACTGTAAAAATAGTTGTAAGCTATTCTGAACATACTAAGAGAATCAAGAACCCTATCCCTCTTTGGCAGGTGGCTCTAACATAGATGACCTCTCTTTAGTATCTGTTTAGCCCCTGTTGGCTTATTTATCCATGAAGCGGCAATTAAATTTAATGGAGTCAGGGCTGTTAAATGCTCCAGATAAAGTACTGACCGTGACAGAAAACAGGATAAATAGCTCTAATAAGTAGCCCACGGAAATTCAGCTCTCAGACTTTATGATAGAAAAGTTGTAATTGCACCACTACTTACATAGCAATGGTGTACAAAACAACTTTACCGACTACTACAATTACTATTGAACTATTGAACATTTTCTTAAAGCTGTCCGCAGTTTTTCCTCTTTGTCGCCACCTCTGTTTGCACTTTACGTGAGTTGTATTTCAACACACTAGACACGGCACAGAGTGGATGAACACAATGTTTGAGGAGAGTATGAGGCTGTCATGGCAAAGACATGCTCGAATCTCCCACGGAAATCCACCAGTACCATTGGAATTTAAAAAAAATATATATTGCATCGAGCTACGGCAAGCAGATAGTTAACACTGTTGGTTATGTATTTTCTCAAAAATGTATTTTGGATTATTTTTAATCCAAAAAAAAAAAAAAAAAGCTATGGACTGCAGCTTTAATAAAGACACTGATATGACCATCCATTTTCATCACAACTTTGTCGGTTGCACTTGCAGTGAAAGGGACATTCTGATTTCAGATAGCATTTGATTGGACAGAAATCTGTGTAGTGTTTATAAGTCATGGATGTTTTTTGTTAGTTTTTTTTGCACACAATTACAGTTGAAAAGTCTGGGGTCACTTTTTTTAGTTTGATCAACAATGAAAGCAAAAGACTTTTATAATGTTACAAAAGGTTTTCTTTTGAACTTTCTATTCACCAAATCATCAAATTACAATGATTTCTGAAGGATCATGTGACAATGAAGACTGAGTAATGATGCTGAAAACACAGCTTTGATCACAGAAATATAAAATATGTTTCATGAGATATAAAAATAGAAAGCAAATATTTAAATTTCATTAATATAAAACATTTTCGCAGTGAAGACTTGTTCAACTCAGGATCTTCTTTCAAAAACATTACAAAATTACTCAATATTAATAGACAGGAACGAAAAGCCACAATTTCATGAGTTTTTTTTTTTTCAACTTTTTAGTTGCAATGCTCCTGTATGTAAAAACCTTTACACACAACTACTGACACATTACCAATAAATTTCAATAAAACCCGTACAGTTACCTTGAAATCACGGCAAAGTGAAGAAGTTTCCAGTGTTCATTTAAAAATTGATCAGAAAGATTTATAAGGAAACCTCCTTCAGCCAAGGTCTCTGAGAAATAGAGTTGCAACTTCATTGAATGGGTGGCACTAAAGACGTCTCACAGAGAAACATGACAATCCTCAAACTGCCTTTTAAAACTGTACCCTACAACAGTAGGTCTGAAAAATAAAATATATATATATATAAAACAGAGAGGAGATGAGATGAGACTTCCACACATAAAAAAAGAAGCAACATCTGCAAAATATCACAGAGGAGAACCACAAACCATAGTCCATAAACCCTCACCTACCTTATTCTGAAGAAACGTTTAGTTTGTCTTAAATAGAAACATTCCAAACTACTATAATGTCACTTGCACTATAAAAATTTTACTTTAATAGTTTTTTTTTAAGTTAATGATTACAGTATTTAGATGACGTAAACGTAAGAAGAATCTTCAGTTTTATCACAAAACAACCTTTTAGAAAAGGAGGAAAAGTGATTTAATCGTTCAAATAGCTTTCCAGAAATCATTCGTCTGACAGGTTCAGTCAGGGTCAGAAGACCAACTCTTCATCATCTTGGGACTTCACAGCCCAGCCGCTGCTCTTCTGTCAGGACCGGAGGACATGAGTTCTTTCCCCAGTGGGCCAGGGGGCTGTCAGAAGCAATCACGCCGTCGACCCCGAGGGCTCTGTCCAGAGGGATAACCTCATCATGTTAATATCCCAGCATGCTCTCTTGCTCAGAGTTTAAGAGTTGGGATCAGACAGAATCAGGGCACAACCGCAACAACTATACACGCAATTCTTCATTATTCATACTTCTGCCTCATTAATAACGTACAAGTGGTAGAAAGCAACTTCATCTCAGCCTGTTAAACAACTTCTTCAGACATCATGAGCAAAGGCTAGTTTGTTGTCTGGTCTGCAAAGGCAGTCAAGAAGAAATGTGTATTTTATTATTATTTTTTTTTTAATAGTTTATTTAGTCTTAAAGGAGTAGTTCACTTTAAAAAAAAAAAAAACTTTTGCTGATAATTTACTCACCCCCATGTCATCCAAGATGTCCACGTCTTTCTTTCTTCAGTTGAAAAAAAATGAAGGTTTTTGATGAAAACATTCAAAGATTTTCTCCATGGACTTCAGTGGGAACCAAACGGTTCAAGGTCCAAATGAGAGTTTCAGTGCAGTTTCAAAGGGCTTTAAACGACACCAGACGATGAATAAGGGTCGTATAGAACCCTTCGAGTCATGACTCGAAAAAATATTTGTTCATTTTGATGAACGAGTTTGGAGAGTCACGAACGCTCATCACAGTACAGAGCAAGACGAGCATTTGTGCTTATAAAACTTAATCTTACATGAGCGATTGTTTCGCTTGATTCATCGTCTGGAATCGTTTAAAGCCCTTTTAACAGTTTGTAGTTTGCACTGAAACTGTCTTTTGGACCTTAAACTGTTTGGTTCCCATTAAAGTTCATTATATGGAGAAAACCCTGGAATGTTTTCATCAAAAACCATAATTTCTTTACAACTGAAGAAAGAAAAACATGGACATCTTGGATGACATGGGAATGAGTAAATTATCAGCAAAAGTTTTTTTTTTTTTTTTAAAGTGAACTAGTCCTTTAATTTAATGTATTTTTACATTAGGGCTTGACATTATTACCCACCAACCTGCCAAATGCACTTGGATTTTGGCTGAATTTTTATATAGGCTAATATACATTACATATATACATACATGTAATGGTATAATGGATCAGTGCGTCAGGTCCTAAAGTGACAGCAGCCTAATATATTTGCCGCAAATTATGATATAATATTAAGAATATCTTAAACATGGGGGGGACTATAATAGTAACGACACGGAACAATGACATCGTTGGACACTTTTAGCATACTAGTTTAGCATAGTGCTAGCTGGTTAAGAAAAGCTCTTTTGATTAACCATAACAAGATATCGCACTAGGTTTTTTTCAAATGGGAAGTGAGGAGAGGAGTATGATTCTGTAAGGACACAGGTGCGTGTATTAAACGCAACCATTATATATATATATATATTTTTAAAAAAAAAACCCTGTCAGTAAGATTACAACATGTGCACATCTGTAAAATGCTACGATAGCTCAAATAATTACGGTTAGATTTAACAGCAATAGCAGAGGGGAGAGGAAATATATCCCTTAGTGTTTAGTGTTTAACTGTCATAGACAATTAACTCCCAAATATTGTTAATAACTTATGGTGTTTTGGCATTCATACTATATAAATTAATATAATAGGGCTTCAGCAGCAGTTTCAAATAATAAAAATGACAACCGTTGCGTATCATCTTGTTTAATAACTCTTTAACTAATGTTTAATAAATTCTATAGCATTTACATCAGCCCTTACTTCCCCATTTTTGTAATCCAAGGTGAACACACACACAGCAGTTCCTCACACAGACACACATTTCCTCTCGCTCATAGATTTTTAGCATCTTCACTATCTATAGATCAGCATAATGGCTTGTGCATTGATGTCTGCTAACTACATGTCTCCTGTTCCAATTCCAGTTAGTGCTGAAAGCTGTGTCTAATTTACACCAAACAATTAATTCTGATTCAAAAACAATCTTGGAGTGTGGTTAAGCCTAGCAAGTATTAGTAACAAAAACATTTCACACATCCAGGACCTAATTATAATTTCATACAATATTTATTTTTGTAGTAGAATTTCACTAATTAAGGCTATGCCATCTTCTGCCATAATACAACATTTACATACAGGCGATTTTTAAAAGTTGGACTGTGTTTGTTTTCACACACACACACACACACACACACACTTTGTGTATTGCACTTCAAATCTTAAAAAATAAAAAATAAAAAATAAACTTGCAAACAATATATTACTGAAATAAAAGACCAATCAAGTGAAATAAAGGGCACATTAAATGTAGAATAGTTATGACGAGTGCACTTCGTAATAATGTAAAATGAACAGGAAAAAAGTACAATTTAAATCATTGTTTAAATAATTTTGTGTTATTTTTCCCCTGTTATCACTGTAAATCTGCTTTGAAACTACCTGTATTGTAAAAAGTGCTATATAAATAAAGGTGACTTGACATGAAATAGTCTAGTAGTTAGACTTATTAACCCCTGTGTTTATGAGCCGTTGTGTTCCCTTTCGAAGCGAAAGTCGCACTGCGTCTATGACACGGGAACGCCTCAGGCATGACAAGTGTCTAAAATCACTATCAAATCACGATTGACCATCGACAGCCCCTGAATCATTAGCGTGAATGATTAACGTGCGATCTGGAAGTATAAAAGGGCACCTTGTAAAACATGACAATCATTTTTTCGTCTTCAGGGACTGTTTTGATTGTAACACTAAATTATTACAGTAAGAAAATAATAATGAAAATTATTTGAATTCAAATGAATTGTTTTCTGAACTGTGCCGACCCGTGCTCAAGGTTTTTGACGTCGGGTGACACACATGAACTGGGCGTTTTCTGGCTGGGTGAAGAGCACGCACGGGAGGTTCTCGAGGGAGGCGCCTGTGCAAACTGTGAGCGTTTTCTCTCAAAACGCTCCGCTCTCATCTCACCCTCTTCTCAGCAGCATCAGCATGGACTTCGTGGTTCAGGTCCCACTCGTGTTGAAGCAGAGAGGGACCTCGTCGATCGTCTTGAGAGGGGTGTGAACCGCCGGCAGGATTCACTGGATTTGCTGGTCTCACCCTCTGAACTCTTTGGCACCTCCAAAGTCATGGCCCAAAGTCACCTCCAATTTGGCTCATTGTAGGCATAAGGACTTTTAATAGATTAGGCTTTCTCTCGTGATGAGAGCCTTGAGACCACCGTTCATTCACATAATGGGATGTTAGCAGAGCGCTTTGTCAGCCCTCGCGTTCAGTCAGCCCTTGGGCTATTAGCCACCTTGATTCTTCGAGGTGACGCTGACGCTGGAGCTTCAGATAGATTTATGCCCGACCCAACGGTGCCGTCTGACATTTTCCTAGTGCTCCTCCGAGCCTCAGGTAGATCTATGCTTATAGGCTGGCCCTCACCTTGGGTGCCTCTAAAAGCTGGCCTAGGCTATACTAGCGATAGTGGAGGCATTTCTGCCTCTGGTCATTCGCTACGTGAGCTCAGGCTTCCTTCTTCCCTAGATTACAGCCTCCTGCCATAATAGGGAGTCATTCGGTCCAAGCCTTCCCCCGTCTCTGCATTCAGGGGTGCTAAGAGTAATGCAGGTTGGTAGTAGAGGCATGATTGTTAAAGATCTAGGGTTAGGCCTCCCCATTATTATGGGTCTTTCGGGCAGGGTTAGGCAATATTTCGCTCTGTGAAGAAATCGTTTGTTGCCAGCCAGAGCAACAGAGCTAGCATATATGGACTTGGGCCTCCAGAGTTGGCTCCACTCAGCTCGCTGAGCTACTGCTCAAGTGATGGGTTGAAGGTGGTTGGCTTGCAAGCAAGCCCCACTCCCCTAGGCTGGGCACAGGAGAATCTTTGTCACCTCTAGAGCCACTGGCAGGCCCGTACCCATTTAAACCCATAATGCATATAGATGGTAGGCTCCTCAATCTGGGGCCTCCACTGAAGCAGATTGGTGTATGTTGTCCTCCCCTTGCTTAACTGGTATTGCTTTGTTGCTGAGTACACTGCCTTTGGCAATGTGATTAAGTGCCAGGATGCTGTGGGTACTGTTTAAACAGCTTTTCTGCCAACGAAGGCAGCGGGGTTAGGTAGTGGATCTCATCAGGCCTCCTTGACTGGGCAGCCCCAAGAGGGCTCTTTAGGCCAGCTTACCTCATGTGGTTGGCCAGGCAGTAGACTCACTGGTCGGTAGTAGGTTTTTAACAGGACTCCTTGGAAGTGCGTTCCAACATTGTGAGATATACAATATGGCCACAACCAGGTAGCTAGCCTTATTAGGCCTCCTGTGGGCTGGCCCAATAGTTTTGTTAAAATATTATGGTTCCCAACAGTGTATGTTGTAGCAGAATAGACTTGCTATCAGCAAGTAGGCCCGACCAGGCCTCCCTGATAGGCGAGTCCCCTTATCAGGCCACCATGTAGCTTAGTCCCTGACTTCTCTGATCCATAGTTAGTCTCTTTCATAAGAAGACTTTTAGGAGGCTGGCTTAAAAAGGCTGCTTGAGACAGGGCCCCAGGACTGGCTGCTCTTAGCAGGATGCCCTGGTAATGTCACCCGTAATTCAGGGCTCATAGAAACCAGTTGTTTAGATTGCTATCAGGTATAAGGCCTCTTCAGGCCTCCCTGAAGGTGAATTCCCACTTTTGGTTATCAGGTCGTTGGCCTCACCAGGCATCCCAGAAGGCAAATTCCCACATTTGGTTGCTGTCAGGTAGTAGACCTCATCAGGCCTCCCTGAAGGCAAAGCCCCAAGGACAGGCAACTGCACAGCTAACCTGACTTGCTGTCGGGTAGTAGGCCTTACCAGGCCTCCCTGAGGGTGAGCTCCCAAATATTGTGGCTGTCAGGTAGTAGGTCTCACCAGGCCTCCCTGAAGGTTAGCTCCCAAATATTGTGGCTGTTAGGTAGTAGGCCTCACCAGGCATCCCTGAAGATGAGTTCCAACCTACTGTGGTTATCAGGTAGTAAGCCTCACCAGGCCTTCCTGAAGGTGGAGTTCCCACTTATGGTAGAATAGTGTATAGTTTACCTCACAGGCTGCATTAGCAGTCTAGCCACTAGCCATTTCGTACAGTCAGCCAATGTATAGTTAACGGAATACAAGTTTTCCGTTTGAGCAACCAAACACACATCTCCAACCCATATTGGTCAACGGTTGCTTTATTTATAGCATGGGGGCAGAGCTTTAGATTCTACACGGTTTCATGTGTTTTGTGTGCAAAGGCAAGCGCCAGTCAAATTAAAGTACATGTTTAATGGACCCATGAAAAACAGTGAAAACCAGACATTTTCATGAACTTATGTATGCCGACCCCTAAAAGTTAAAAACTTTAAAAAAAAACTTACATTTTGATTTTAGGGGGGCTTTAAGTTTGCTTGTACTTTACTTTTCTGGTAGATGTGTTGTGGTTGAATTTTCTGTAGTCCCCATGAAAAGATGACTGTCTTTTTTTAAAATGACGCTATCAGATGTTATTTTTGGAATCTTTTGTGTTATTTATCCTGCTGTGTGCAATGTCCTGATGAGACAAGCCGATTTGATTGGACACGCGGCATTGCCACAGCAACACTCATCATGTCGGTACAATGTGACATCGAGTTAGCCAGCCAACTTCATATAAATGATGATCAATCTGATGAGAATGAAGCAGAAAACCAGAAGGACGGGAGGAAAACAAGGGGGGGATGAGGTAGAGACAAAATGCTATTCACTGTTTAATCATAAAATCAACAAAGACTAGAGAGAAATGTAATTTTTGTTCTCTCTTCAATATGACAGTTCCTTTCCTTCACTCCATTTGTCTCTTGTCTTGCTGAATGATACATTAGATCAGCAAGAGGCATCATTTATTTATCTGTCATACATACAGAAGACATTGTTTGTCTTGCATTAATATATCAGCCGGTAAAAGAGGTGGTGGGGGTGGAGCTTGTGCTCAGCCCTAGGTTTAAACAAGTTTACTAAAGAGAACCGACGGATGGATGTTTCAATTATAAAAGACTGCCACTTTGAGTAAGGCTTCACAGTCATGCACAGATTTGAACAGACACTAGTCTGCCTTTAAAAAGAATGGTGCTTTGTGGATTTTGGCTCATGACGGATAGAGTTGACGTCACTTTTTTTGGCAAAACAAACGCTCTCTAAAATTAAAAGTTTGACTTCATGTGGCGTTGTACATCCCTATCAGTCCAATACTGCAACACTGGCTCAACCAATAGCAAGAGTTTGGGGATGGGGCTATCTGTTTTTCAACCAATGACAGATGACAGTCTGAAAACTGTAATTGTTTTATTTGGTGATGCTAGTGGTGTAGAAATTAGGCAGTTTACCTTTAAGCATCCCAAACAAAACACTATTTGTACATGGAAGGCCTTGAAAGCCTGCTGTTAACCAATCACTGCTTAGTATTTAATTTCCCAGGAAGAAAGCTCAAGTGAAATTGAGCAATGGAGCTCTCTTATTAGAGAAATGTTTCAATTTCAGTGGTTTGAGAGACACATTCATCTTCCAGCATGATTTGTGCTGCATTGTCTCCTACAAAATAGACACTTTTGGCTCAAGTAATTGCCTCCATTCAGTGCATATTTCTCAATCCTGTATGACACATTGTGACGGTGCTTTGATAAGTCTTTTTTGCTTACATTTTTAGCAGTATATGTTCTTTTCCTCCCTCTTTCTTAACATTCCTCTTTCTTTGTTTGCAGACATCAAGTATCAGTTGGTGCTGATGGCATCTTTTAAAGCCCCCATGAAATCAGATTTGGCTTTTAGTGTGACCATATGATCTAAAGTGCTCCAAAAACAGTGACACAATTTGCTTTTAGAAGATATGACTTCAAAACTTACAGTATCTCACACAAATATGGATCAATGCTTTTGATGACATCATTCTGCATTTGAGCTTCTCATTAGTTTTTCTGTCCAATCAAATTCTCTCAAGAATCTAAACACGTCCCACCCCTACATTCTAAATAGCTGAAGCTGCGGCTGAAATCTGAATCAAATTGAATGTAGTTCGAGGAGGTACTTGGAAAGATAATTTTCCCTTTGATAAAGTGGAAATTAAGATTTAGAATATTTTTTGTCAATTTGTGTAGGTGACAAAAGTCCTTCCTTCCTTCCTTTCTTCTGTCCTTCCTTCCCTCCATCCTTCCTTCCTTCCATCTGTCCTTCCTTCCTTCCTTTCTTCTGTCCGTCCATTTGTCCGTGCTTCCTTCCTTCCTTTCTTCCTTCTTTCCTTCCTTCCTTCCTTCCATCTCTCCTTCTGTCCTTCCTTCCTTCCTTCCTACCTTCCTTCCTTCCTTCCTTTCTTCTGTCCTTCCTTCCCTCCATCCTTCCTTCCTTCCATCTGTCCTTCCTTCCTTCCTTTCTTCTGTCCGTCCTTTTGTCCGTGCTTCCTTCCTTCCTTTCTTCCTTCTTTCCTTCCTTCCTTCCTTCCATCTCTCCTTCTGTCCTTCCTTCCTTCCTTCATTCCTTCCTTCAGTCATTCCTTACCCCCATCCTTCCTTCCTTCCATCTGTCCTTCCTTCCTTCCCTCCAACCTTCCTTCCTTCCATCTGTCCTTCCTTCCTTCTGTAATTCCTTCCTTTCTTCTGTCCTTCCTTTCCTGCATCCTTCCTTCATTCCTTCCATCTCTCCTTCTGTCCTTCCTTCCTTCCTTTCTTTAATCCTTCCTTCCCTTCATCCTTCCTCCCTTTCTTCCATAATTCCTTCCCTCCATCGTTCCTTCCTTCCTTCCGTCCTTCCTTCCTTCCTTCCTTCCTTTCTTCTGTCCTTCCTTCCCTGCATCCTTCCTTCCTTCCGTCTCTCCTTCCGCCCTTCCTTCCTTCCATCCTTCCTTCCTTCCTTTCTTTTCTTCAGTCCTTCCTTCCCTCCAACCTTCCTTCCATCTGTTCTTCCTTCCTTCTGTCCTTCCTTCCCTCCATCCTTCCTTCCTTTCTTCCATCCTTCCTTCCCTCCATTCATCCTTCTTTCCTACCTTCCTTCCTTCCAATGTAGTTCCACTTGAACTTTTTCTTTGATATTTTTTCACAGATCAACTTTGTCGGTTTTACAGTAAATTTTGAAACTACGAATGCATTAGGCAATATATTACAGATTACAGTAATGTTTGTAAAATTGTATAGACAGAGACAAGTAGGCCTATATTATTGCTCTAATTTATTCAATGCTTATGGTAATAGAATTGTATTTAAGCATGAATAACATCATTTTTTAAAAAAGAAATACAATTTAAAAAGTGAGAAACAGTTAAGCTTTTAAGAACAACATTGATGGTAAATTCTAATGATTCACAACAAAATTAATAAAAATAAATAAAATATGAATTCATAAAAGAAGCATTAAATGCATAAAAAGTAAATTTATTGCATTTAAAGAAAAGCTTTTTTTAGTACAGACAACTTGCAATTGTATTCTTTTTCTCCCTTCTTTCTTAAAATGTCTCTCTTTTTTGTTATCACAGCTATTTCATGTTAAAAATCTAATGGGAAAAATGTGATATCATTACTGCATAATGCGGATCATATAGAGGACAAATGAAAGAAACGACTCTGAGTTAAAATAATGCGCTGCACACAAAATGTCTTGGGATTTCGAGGACAGGCAAAGGCTGAATGTGAGGGGCTTTCAGAGCATAAG
Source organism: Pimephales promelas (assembly GCF_016745375.1). The sequence goes on along the minus strand of NW_024121432.1, from coordinate 32,735,220 downwards.
CTATAGGTAACTTTGGCAATGGATTTATGTCAGTGCCATTAGAGGCTGAGAGCCATGTATCAGCTTCGCACTATTTACTGTGTGACTCATTCCATTCCAGTCATTTTCATTATGGACCAGACCTTTATCCATACACCCTTGGGCCAAGCAATCAATAAAACACACACACACACACACACACACACAGTCTATACCATAGGTTATACTCAATATATACACTGGCACAAATTTAAAATCAATATATAGCATACTTAATGACAGATATTCATTGTTTCAGAAATGGTAAACAGTTTCACTTCATCCAATTGTCATTCTGGTCTAATAAATGTTCCATTGCTGTATTTATAACAGGTCTCTAGAAGAGACTTTTATTTAAGCTGTTATTGTGAAGTTTGAAGGTTTAGTTGTTTATCACCACAAAAAGCAAGTCAATTCAAATGTATTGGTGACACTTTACAACAAGGTCCCTTTAGTTAATGTAAAATATAATGCCTTAACTAAAATTAACCAGCAATAATCTTTGTTATCATCAGTTAACCTTCTGGTGCTCTGAAAGGTGTTAAAAATGACAGAATGTTTTTTTTTATTATTTAATATTTTGTATTTTCAGGGGATTTTATAGTACCACATTATATTTACGAAATAGTTCAAAATCCATTTATTCAAGTTTTCAGCATGGAATTTCAGCAAAAAATAATGACAATAATTAAAATGTCTTTGAACTGTTAAATAAGTCTTCCCATGTCTACAAATATTCAGAAGTGCAGAACAAGTCATTGCTTTGTTTTGAGTTCTGGAAGTTACTTCACAGTACAATGAACTCAAGAGATCATAGAAAAAAGCAACTCCTCATGATATGAACAACTGAAGTGGGCAATAGTTTTCAGAAGCTGTGCAATTTAGCTAATAAAGACATTTCTTCTGTAGGGTGTATTTTACAGTATATTCGCTCTTTGAATGAGTCAGTCGGGGATCTTACCTGAGCCTTAAAGAGGCCCTTAAGTGGTCCCGCATCTTTATTTAATGGTATCTGAATATCCACTTCACTTTGTAGTTGTGCAGGGATTTGACATTGGAAAAACATGCGTGAAATCCCCAACAGAAAGCCGAATGCTTCACAGCCAGAATCAAAGACAGAAGCACCAGAATGATGGAGAGCAGGTGTCTGTTTCTCTAAGCCCTGAGCTTAGCTAGTTCTCTCATTACAGGGCTTGAAAACTGCTTGGATGTTGTTTTCCTCAGGCCTGTTCTTTTTGAGAAAGCAAGAAATAATGGAGAAGAGGGGTGCGGATACAAGTGGCAAGAAAGCAGAATAAGAGAAAGAATTGGGGGGGGGGGGGGTGCATGAGAATAAAATACTTCGATGTGTTGGATCTTAGACGTAGCTTTAGGACTGCACATTTTCACTCATCCCACCCTCTTCTCCAAGTGCAAGCCAAACTAATTGTACTGCATTTGTACTGCATAATCCCTGTTTGTGAGGCAATCATGATAATTAATTTACAACTTTAATATGACTTATTAAAAAACAAGTCTTTCTAAATATGAGGGTTCAAATCACCACCTAACATATACTTTTTTAATGAGCTAACCTAATATTGATAACACAAATATCAGTAACAAATAAAAATAATTCACTAATAATTTTGCACGGTTTGTGCATAAACGTGTGCATAGATTCATACTTAGTCATTTGCATAAAACACGCCCAAATCATTCCCAAATAAGGCCTTTCCTTACATCCTTTTCCCTTCGCTTTAAAGGGGTGGTTGATTATGATTTCATTTTTCTAACTTTAGTTAGTGTGTAATGTTGCTGTTTGAGCATGAACAACATCTACAAAGTTACGACGCTCAAAGTTCAAAGCAATTTTATTTGACAAAAATTGCTTTTTTGACTGTGCTTGCACACCGGACGCGAATAGCACGTCAAATTCGCGTCTAGTTTTACGCTTGACCACTATGTCTTAATTCTTTTGTAAAAACAAAAGTTTGAAGCGAAATTTACGCGCGTCAGAATCAAAACCCGTTGGCAGCCATCTTTTTATGTTGATCGACAAAGTCACCGCTCTGTATTTTCTCTGGAGAGCAGAACAGCGGCGTGAGGATCATCGTCGCCGTATTTGTGTCCACCGGACGGAGGCGAACCGTAGCGAGTTTCACCATTGATGACCTGTTAGATAACCCTCGCCCTCATCCATCTAATCTGTGATTTGTTTTGATGATAAATAGAGCCAGCCTTCAAAAGTTATTAACCTGTCCTATGATTTTTTTTTCTCTCTCACGTCCAGACACAAACTTATGCACATGTATATTGGTTGTCTTTACATCATAATAATATTTCATATAATCTAGATATGGAATAAATAACTTGTCTCGTATATTGAAATAAAATTTTAAGTGATAAAATATTTGCTTTGTTTTGCATTAGAACCACACCAGGCATTTAGTCATATTAAAAAATAATTTATAATTAATAAATATTTATAATAATAAATAATTAATAATTTAAAAGCATCCAGATCCTTCACCACATGAGCAAGCAGCTAGGCTCCTGATTGGTTAAAGCGGCGCGAATTGATGCCAAAGTTGAGATTTTTCAACTCGGGCGGCAGACGCAAATTCGCACAAATAGCACTAACCAAATAATTTGCAGGTAACGCGCCAGACGCTCAATTCGTGCCATTCGCGCGTCAAGGCGTATTCGCGTCTACCGTGCCGCGCTCTACGCCTCATTCGCGCCACAGGAATTTTTTTACGTGTGTAACGCGTCTTTGCATTGACTTAACATTGAAATCATTCGCGCCTGACGCGCTATTCACGTCCGGTGTGAACGCACCATAAGGACTAACAAACAGGTTAGTGACATCACTAACCCTAAAATTGATATAAACTGGACGCAAAATTAGCAAAAATAGCACTAACTAAATAATTTTCACGTAACGTGCTTAATACTCAAATCATGCCATTTGCGCGTCAAGGCGTATTCGCTTCTACCGCGCCGCGCTCTACACCTCATTCGCGCAACAGGATTTTTTTACGCGCGTAACGCGTCTTTGCATTGACTTAACATTGAAATCATTTGTGCCTGACACGCTATTCGCGTCCGGTGTGAACGCACCATTAGGACTAACAAACAGGTTAGTGACATCACTAACCCTAAAATTTACATAAACCAGACGCAAATTCGCACAAATAGCACAAACTAAATAATTTGCACATAACGCGCTTAATGCGCCAGACGCTCAATTCGTGCCATTCGCGCGTCAAGGCGTATTCGCGTCTACCACGCCGCGCTCTACGCCTCATTCGCGCGACAGGAATTTTTTACGCGTCTTTGCATTGACATAACATTGAAATCATTCGCGCCGACGTGATATTCGAGTCCGGTGTGAACGCACCATAAGGACTAACAAACAGGTTAGTGACATCACTAACCCTAAAATTTACATAAACCAGACGCAAATTCGCACAAATAGCACGAACTAAATAATTTGCACGTAACACGCTTAATGCGCCAGACGCTCAATTCGTGCCGTTCGCGCGTCAAGGCGTATTCGCGTCTACGCCTCATTCGCGCGACAGGAATTTTTTACGCGTCTTTGCATTGACTTAACATTGAAATCATTCGTGCCGACGTGATATTCGAGTCCGGTGTGAACGCACCATAAGGACTAACAAACAGGTTATTGCCATCACTAACCCTAAAATTTACATAAACCCCACCCCGTGAAAGCAATTTATAGATTATCATGACACAATATGATAATCAATGACTAGAAGATAGTTAACTCCACACCAGCAATATAAATTCATCAACTAACCATTCAGAAATGTCCTGTAGCATTCTACATCTTCTTGAGTCTCTCCATCTTTGTCCGATACCGGTTTGAAAGCTAAAAGTGTTCGAAATGTTCAGCGCGTGTAAGGTCTGTGTGAGGTAATTGGACCTAACATGCGAGCTATTGAAGCTCCGCCCCTTTTCACATGATCTACCAGATGTCTGTGATTTCACCTGTGCCTTTCTATTCCTCACTCACTTTCTCTGGTTGTCCAGCTGTCTCGGTATAATTACCCACAATTCTCATCCTTACAGACTTGACAACCATTTGACTCAGCTGCTAGTGAAGGAAAGAAAGAGAGAAGGTGTAAAATTGAGGGTGAACAACGCATCACACGGAAACATGCTTGTTATTTTGACCCAAGCTGTTTGCTCGACCTCGCTGTCTCGCTCGCACACTGTAGAGAGGTGAGAGTCTTGCCTGATTGAAGCAGCTCGTGGAGGAGGGTTAAACGAGTGGGGCAGGAGATGTAAGGGATTGAAAGAGAGAACAGGAACTCTCTACCGCTGTCAGTCAGGCACACTGAGAAAACAACAGTGTTAATGAATCAGCGATTGCCTCACCCAGAGCATGAATAAAAACAACACCCAGAACCCTGCAAGCATGATTGAGGGCAGGGTTAACAATTCATTTGTTTGCTTCATAGACCTTCTGAGTGCAAACCAATTGAAGGCTATTCATTTAAAGTGCCCCTATAATGCTATTTTACAGGTCCAAATGTTGTTTTAGAGTCTCCAACAACAGGTTTACATGCAGGTAAAAAAATCTGTTTAATTTACTCATAATATACATTTGCGCATCGCCACATTTTCAATAAGGCTCAAACGACTCATCAGATTAATCAATCTCTCGAAATCCCTCCTTTCCGCAAACAAATCTGCTCTGATTGGCCAGACAGCTCAGTCTAATGTGATTGGATTATCGCGTACAGCTAAAATGGCCATTGCCGTTACAACATCACGAGATCTTACAAGTTCATACGAATTAGCCACCAATTCACCAAAATGTATTCCGGCAGAATACAACGCTAATTTTGGATGGCTAATTTTCTATTGAGAGTTGATTTTTGCAACCAGATTGTGTAGTTACAGCATCCGAAAGTGTGAAATTTCAACTTTCTTTTTGGAAAACTAGAAACTAAAATATATTACACCAGGCAGTGTTGTAGTACTCGAGACCCGGACTCGTCTCGGACTCGGTCTCGAGACCATATTTTAATGGTCTTGGTCTTGTCATGGACTCGTGTCCATTTGGACTCGGAATTGACTCGTACTCGAACATTTTTTTTTTATAGGACTGAATTATTCCCGAGTCCACTCGAGTTCAATTAAAAATATTTTTCATGATTATTAATGTATGTTAATAAAATATTTCTTTAAATTGATTGACACGCCCAGTGATTGGTGATTTTCTAGTGCGCAACTGCGCATGACAAATTCTAATAGAATTACTTTTAACACCACCTACTATGTGGCCTTTTTACCCTAAACAGATCATATTTTTTAAACTCTAAGTAAATTCGGTAAAAAAAAAAAAGGATTTCTCTTAGTAAATAAAAGTAAATTAGGTAATCAACCCTCACTGGTCTCGGTCTCGACTCGGACTCGACCGTCTCTGGTCTCGGACTCGACTCTCTCTGGACTCGGTCTTGACTCTCGACTACAACACTGACACCAGGCTTCAGGTCATAACTCAAATACAACTTAATTTCACCAAGACAAAAATGGTGGCACACCAAGAGATGTACACTGTAAAAAAAAAATATTTTCAAGATTTGTTATCACAACAATTTTTTTTTTTGTCAAATCAACTTAAATAATTTATTTAGTTCAGATAACTTATTAGTTTGAGTTTCTGATGACTAAATCAATCTCCTTCATTGTATTAACTCATTTTTTCCAGTTCAATCATTTTAAAATTTTAAGGTAACCAGGTTACTTACTTTTTTAAGTTAAACCAACAAAAATTCCAGTTGGATCCGAAAAATCTTTAATCTCCGAGACCCGAGCGGGTTCGGGTCCAAAACTCCGACGAGTGTCTCAGACAAGGGTTGGGTTCGGTATTAGTGGCCTCTGGTCTCGAAATATGCCTTTTCCAAATGGACCCGAGAGTACACGAATTATTTTAAACTATGCTGGGCATGTAAAAAAATTGCAGTATTTGAAACAACTCTATGACACCATTCTCTGATTTTTTTAAGTGAGAGAGCGAATCTGCACCTTTACGTGCAATGGGCTATGAGCATAAGTTGCCTCCGCATTTAACACAATGGTACATGGTACAAGGTCCAAAAGACACTTTCAGTGCAACCTCCAAACTGTTCAAAGGGCTTTAAACGATTTCAGACGATGAATAAGGGTCTTATCAAGCGAAACGATCGCTCATTTAATAAATAAATAACAAAATTTAAGTTTTATACAAATGCTCGCCTTGCTCTGTTCTGTGACGCACGTTCGTGACTCTCCTGTTCGAACTCGTTCATCAAAAAGAACGAATCTTTTTACAAGTTTCATTCAACGAATGAAACGAAGATTTTGATTCGTTCATTTTCCGTTTACATTCGGGTCCAGTCGGGTTCTAAAGGAAATGGCGTCAGGTTGGGTCGGACTCGGATCTAATTTTATCGGGTCTGTCTCGGGTCGGGTTTTTCTTTAAAAAAAAAAAATCTTTTATGCACCTCGGGTTTCGGATAAGTAGTGATTCGGGTTGATAAAGTTTTTAGGACCCAAGAAGACCTCTACAAAGTTAAGGATAAACTTTAACTTTGACTCTTAAGTACATACTGTACTTATTGTAGAAATAACTATAACTGGGTAATAACCAGGTACTAACATTGAACCTAAACCATAACTTAACCATACATAACACAGTCTCATCCCAAAAAGTCATATAACTGACGTCTTGGGACGTTTTTTGACCGTACGTCAATATCCGCCTTTTTAGGGCCCCCTTAAACGTCGGTAGATGGCGATCCCGGGCCGTCATACAACTGACGCTTTACCTTTAACGTCAGTTAGGTGACGGGTTAGGTTTAGGGTTAGGTTTAGGTCTGGGGTAGAGTTAGGATCCCATAACCTCATCTACCGACGTTTAAGGGGGCCCTAAAAATATTGACGTATGGTCAAAAGACGTCCCAAAACGTCAGTTATATGACGTCTTGGCATGAGACCGGGTTGCCATACATTACACAAATCTGTACTTCAGTACAATGTAAGTACATAGAAAGTGCTCAGTCACATATGCCATGATAATTAAACCTCTTTCTCTAACATTTGCTGATTCAATTGTGTAAAACACAGTAAGTTATCTCTCTGTCAACAAATGCCAGCATCGTTTGTCTTCCACAGTTTGTTTGGCAGGATGACAATGAATGATGCAAAATCTCCTGTTCACATCTGGCACGACAGTTTTAATTCATGTTTTACTTTTCCAAAACATAAATTTCGCAGACTTCACAACGCACCTTGTTTTATTAAAATGACTTGATTAACCAAGTTCTTCAGACATCTACTGCCATTTTTTCTGGAACAGTGAAGAACATTTTAATACTAGCAAGCATTCCTTAGATTCACTCCGGCTCAGGATGAGGCTTCGTGCCGCAAGCATGTTTTAAAAAACGGTGTCACATCATGCAGGTTTTTAAGATGTTGTCACAGCATGTATGTTTTAAAGAACGTGTTATTGCTATTTGGGCCATCTCACATGTGCTGACAATCCCCACGCGCAGCAGCTGAGAATGAAGTACACCGCCACATGGAGCTCTCCTGAAGCGAATGGTTTTAAATAAATAAACACCTGACCTCCTTTAACGTGTGTTTCTTTCACACATAAGCACATGATCTGCGTTTTCACGTACTGTGCATATGCGTTTGTGTCTCATTCCACTCTCTAGCTGAACTCACTTTCCTACGTCAATCATTAGCCCTGATTCAGTTTAATCTCTTCTAATCAGCCCTACTCATTTTCAGCAAAACCAAATGCAAATCTTTCAAAATTACAAGCAACAGCCACAGTTTAGAGTTTTAATTAGAGCATTTGGCCACCGTTCCTGTTCCTCTGACTCTTTAAACCAGGTGTTGTTGTTTTTTCTTTTATCCTTTATGATTTTTGCTTGTCAGATTGTATGAAATGAACTTAGACTTTTTATTTCATTTCCAGGCAAAACATTAACATTATTTGCGTAAATTCTCACTTTGTATTTCAATTTCACGCATATATGAGGATCTCAGAATGTGATACATTTAGCTATGCGGTAACACTTTATAATAACTACACACTAATAATTAATAAACCAGTAGTTTAAGAGTTTTTAGTGGTTCATAAGATTACTTAATGAACTATTTAAATGTACATTCACATCTTTTTATTCAGACATGTAGTGATGGTTAATAAATGCTTTATTAACATGTATTTATGCTGTAATTCAGGGTTAATTCGGGTAGTTATAGAGCATTTAGTGGTGGTCAGTTCACTATTTTGTGAGCTCATCTAAAGTGGGGACTATTCATGCCTTGTAAAGCATTTATAAAGGAGATTTAAAGGCTGTTAAATATTTCTATGTTCTGTATCACTGTTTTGTGTTTGTTACATTTGACAGTTTTTTTTTAAGATTGATGTGCCTTAAAATCTCCTTTATAAATGTTTTACAAGTCATGAATAGTCCTCACTTTAGATAAGCTCACGAAATAATTAACTGACCACTACTAAATGCTTTATAATTACATGTATTTACTACATTTACTTACACTTTCTAAGTGATCTTATGAATGACTGACAACTCTTAAATAACTGGTTTGTAAATAATGCTATGCATTATTAATTGATCATTAACAAAGGATGAAAATACAATTTTTAAACGCATTATAGATAAGCTTATAAATCAAGAATATAGCTGTATTTATAAACTAATAGCTTATTAATGCTTTATAAATGATGATTTAACTGTTTACTCATGCTTAACTAATTATTAATAGCGTGCAGTAATTATAAAGTGTTACCAGTTAGGTGAAAAGGCGGTTAATCTTGACCAAAGTCTTAGTTATAAGCTGGTATAATACACAATATGACATACAGTAATAGAGCTCATAATAAATAATCTGACGGTCTGTGTAAAAGGACAGGGGAAAAAAACAAAACAAGGATGCATCCAACTTTAGCTAAAAGTTAAAGAAGACTTTTTGACATTAATGGACATCAAATTGTTGTACATTATCAATCATGTCCCGTTCGGACATTATCATTGACGCAAGGTATTGCAACTCAGGCTCATTGGAAAAACATGCCTGGGGCAACATTTCTGAAGAATAATATAACAGTGCTTCTTGCATTTTTTTGCAACACTTTCAAAGCGAAATGTCCAGTGAGTGTCGTTAAAAGCATGTTTTGTCCAAAGCAGATGAATGTGAATCTGGCAACATTTTATAATGTTAATGGAATGTCTGGAGAGTTGCTTTAAAAAGGTTAATGCTCTATTGCATTTGAAAATAAAGTACCACCTACACTAAACCTGATCTGAAACCTAATCGACAGTCTTCACAAAAGCAAACATATGATAAATATATTGTATTTGCTTAAGCAACCATGTCATTGTTGCTTGCTTCAAGTCTTTGCTGCTGTTCCACTGTAAACATGATTTGTTGGTACAGTACTGGTTGCCTTACAATTTTGAGTTCATTGAAACTAAACATTTCGAGTTGATACAAAAGAAAAAGATTAGTGTATTCAACAGAAACAACTCAATAATATTTGTGAAGCTGATTTGACAAAAGATTTGTGAAAAGTTGTGATAACAAATGTACAGTGTGAGCTACCAATCAAGTTTTGACAAGCCATATATGAGCTGGTTATGTGATGCAGACATTAAAAGTTAGTTTGCAAATCATGCACTATTATAAAAGTGTCTTGATATTATAAAATATGCATAGTTCTGTCATGAAACCTGCCCTTAATGTAAGCTGATGATTTTACACCGCTCTGATTGGTTAATGTCACATCTGCAGCCAATGAGCTTGCTTGCTCAACATTTAAAGGGGTAGTTCACTTTGAAATTAATTTTATTTATATGTTTTAGTTTACCTCAAGGGCATCCAAGATGTAGGTGTCTTTGTTTCCGCCGTATTTTCAATTCTTCAATTCATTTTTAGGTCAAACCGTTCTTGTCTGTCAGTCATATAATGCAGGTCTATGGTCACCACCTCAAAGAGCATGCACAGAGAAGTCCAAATTAAATAAGAATAAACAGTATCGAACAGTATTTATTTATCTAAACCAACAGTATTTATATCGTTTTTACCTCTTGTAACCACAGCCACGTCCAAGTGACCTGAGCGCGCGGTCTGCGCAAGCGTCGGAAGTGAAAAAAATTCAACGTTGTCTGCTGATGTATCAAAATCGTCTTCCATTGAGATTTCCTGTATATCTAAATATGTTTAGATCTTCACAATGAAAGGTAACACTTCCGAAACCTCCGTGTAAACAATGATTGACGTACACACGCGAGAGATCACTTCCGGCACTTTCCGGCGCTTGGCAGACCGGAAAGCGCCGGATCACTTGGACTTGTCTGTGATAACAAGAGGTAAAAACGATATGAATACTGTTTTTTTTCTCACACAAACCGCTCATTTCGTGTCTTAGGCCATCAATTACATTTACGAGTCTTTAAATCATGTTTAATTTGGACTTCTCTGTGCATGCTCTTTGAGGTGGTGACCATAGACCTGCATTATATGACTGACAGACAAGAACGGTTTGACCTAAAAATATCAAAATTGAAAATACTGTGGAAACAAAGACACCTACATCTTGAATGCCCTTGAGGTAAGCTAAAACATCCCAAAAATTAATTTCAAAGTGAAATATCCCTTTAAATGGCTGGTTACCATTGCAGCGCACTTTCAGTGTTCGTCTCAAACCCTCCACATTCCCTAGCTCCACCTGTACATATCTGCTATGCTATTAAATTAACATTGTGCATTACCATGCTAAAAATCTTCAGAGAGTTATCATGAGTGAAATAAGTCTTTATGAATCGATAATCTGCCCATGTACATTTAACATCTGTGTAAAAAGGTAATAGGTTGTAGGTGTTTTACTGCCACTGGTGATCATTTTAACTGGAAACTCTGTGAATTTTTGGAGTTTTGCAAAAATGTAGATAGAGGCACATTCTGTTTTCAATGAGCCTATGTTGCGAAATTGAAATGACACCACCCAAACCCAAGAAATGTTAGCAAAGTTTGGCCTGGAAAAGGAAGAAGTGTCTGGAGTCCTCATCCGGAAAAAATCTTTTAACCATTCACAAAATTTGTCTCAGACAGCAAAATGGTGGTTAAAATCGTACAGTGAGCACCTGCTTTATTTATGGATGAAGAGGGGAACGGGAGGATGTAGAAGCATGAAAGATTCCCTCCTTGATGAAATATTCCATACACCCTTCTGCTGTAGGACACATCTGCTGTGATCAGCAATGAGTGTGAGTGAAAAAATCAGCTTGTCTGTTTGCGGTTTAAATGTACATTGGGCATGAAAAAGTAAAAGTGATGTGAGTGAAAACTGATGTGTGTGTTTCTGAAGTAGCTGGAAATATTGTTGAAGAAGAAGGGGAGTTGTTGAAATAGTGTGTAAATTGACTTTATCGTCAATATCAGGATTTAAGGTTAAAAAGTATTTGCCTGTAAGGAAAAGTGAGATTTCTACTGGCTGTTGCTCTCACCCATACTTTTTAAAGCTGTTTGTGAAATTTATGAAACTAGCTAAATAGGAGAAACTGATTCCTCTTTGTCATAAAACATGAGAACATTTTTTTAATTTTATTTAAAGCCTCTTTTAAAAATGTATCTTCCTTTCCTCTCCCTTTCCTATAAAATCGGATTCCAAAATATTACATATAAGCACTTATAATTAATTCATAAACAAAAGCTGTCTGGTTCTGGCGGATATACTAGTACTGTCGGTATACACTACTAGATCTATACATTTTTTTTTTCTCTCTCTCTCTTTTTTTCTCCCCTTTATCAGTACTTTTCTGCATATTCATGCCATTGGTCTCTTAATTTCTATAAGCAGCTATTTCTTGTTAATAATAGTAAATAATAAAATGTAAGGAAAAGTGTATCTTAGGTCCTGTTATTGAGCAGCAGATCTATAGTGCTGCGAGACCATCTGAATGCGTTATAGCGTTCCATTCCCCTCCATCTAGCTGTTTAAATGCAAGAATGCATCTTATGCAAAAGCCCCCAAGAGTTTGTCTGATTGGGGTCAGGTGAACCCGAAACCAGTCGAATTATACAGGTTAGCAAATAGTAATTGGGTGTTTCTTTAAATATGGACACTTTTGTCCCTGTGGACTTTTAGAAAGTAATGTTGTAGAAAGTGAAGTTATGTTGTTGCTGCGATGTAACATTACAGTGAACTTACCACTCTGAAACGTCCTCTTAAATCCGTGCTTTCAAAGGTTCGGCACGATCCTATTGTTCGTCAACATTCTCAGGGTCTGAATTGTATGGAAGCTTGTTTCCGCCATAGAATGAAAAATATAAAAGGTAATTGCGACTTTTTATCTCGCAATTCTGAGAATTTCTCAGAATTGCGAGATGGAAAGTCAGAATTGTGAGATATAAAGTCAGAATTGCGTGATATTAAGTCGCAGTTGCAAGATATAAAGTCAGAATTGCGAGATATAAAGTAGCAATTGCAAGATATAAAGTCAGAATTGCGTGACATAAAAGTCAGAATTGCGAGTTATAAAGTCAGAATTGCGAGATATAAAGTCAGAATTGCGAGTTATAAAGTCAGAATCGCGAGTTATAAAGTCAGAATTGCGAGTTATAAAGTCAGAATTGCGAGTTATAAAGTCAGAATTGCGAGATATAAAGACGCAATTGCATGATATAAAGTAGAAATTGCGATATATAAAGACGCAATTGCGTGATATAAAGAAGCAATTGCGAGATATAAAGTCAGAATTGCGAGATATAAAGTCAGAATTGTGAGATATAAAGTCAGAATTGCAAGTTATAAAGTCAGAATTGTGAGATATAAAGACGCAATTGCGTGTTATAAAGTCAGAAATGCATGATATAAAGTCAGATTTGTGAGATATAAAGTCAGAATTGTGAGATTTAAACTATTCTGAGGGGGACGTTTATATCTGCGAGTTTATATCTCACAATTCTGACTTTTTTTCTCACAATTGCGAGTTTACTTCTCGCAATTCTGACTTTATTTCTCAAAATTGCGAGATGGAAATTCAGAATTGCGTGATATTAAGTCGCAATTGCAAGATATAAAGTCAGAATTGCGAGATATAAAGTCAGAATTGCGTGATATAAAGTAGCAATTGCGAGATATAAAGTCAGAATTGCGTGATATAAAGTCAGAATTGCGAGTTATAAAGTAGCAATTGCGAGATATAAAGTCAGAATTGCGAGATATAAAGTCAGAATTGCGAGATATAAAGTCAGAATTGCGAGATATAAAGTCAGAATTGCGTGATATAAAGTCAGAATTGCGAGTTATAAAGTAGCAATTGCGAGATATAAAGTCAGAATTGCGAGATATAAAGTCAGAATTGCGAGATATAAAGTCAGAATTGTGTGATATAAAGTAGCAATTGCGTATTATAAAGTCAGCAATGCATGATCAGAGTCAGAATTGTGAGATTAAAACTATTCTGAGGGGGAAAAAAGTTAGTCTTTTTTCCCCTTAGAATTGGCCTGATAAGTCACAATTGTGAGTTTATATCTCACAATTCTGAGAAAAGGTGTCAGAATTTCAACATATAAACTCGCAATTATGTGTTATGAAGTCAGAATTGCGAGATGTAAACTCGCAATTGTGAGAAAAAAAGTCAGAATTGTGAGATAAAAAGTCGCACTTCTGTCTTATTTTCTCAGAATTGCAACTTTATATCACGCAATTCTGACTTCATATCTCGCAATTCTGACTTTATATATAACAATTATGACTTTATAACTCGCAATTGCGACTTTATATCACGCAATTCTGACTTTTTATCTCGCAATTCTGAGAAAATATAAACTCCTAATTGTGAGAAAAAAGTCAGAATTGTGAGATAAAAAGTCACAATTATTTATTTTATTTTTATATTCAGTGGTATGGCAAATTGGTATGGCAAAATTTACAGCATCATTGATATTCACCTGAACAGTTGAAACTTATGGTAAGGGGCGTGATGTTTCCGGAACATGCTCTAAGCAGTTTGCCAATCACAACACACTGGGCCAGCTGACCAATCAGAGCACATTTCGTATTTTTGAAGGAGGGGCTTCATTGAAACAGGAACTAAATGGAGCGTTTGAAGAGTGCAGCAATAAATGTAAAAGCATTTTTTAACAATCAAGCATTGAAGACCTATTCTAATACACCCCAAAAACAAAATCAAGACTTTGTAAAAGGACATAATAGGACTGTTGAAACCTATGGCAGAGACAGTGGCAAAATTTGTGAATGAGAAAAAATCTGTGTGTGTCCACTGTTCACAATTCAGCGAAACGTAATATTATCTTAAAACAACCACAATAGAACATCTTATTACATGTTATAAACGATAAGCACACAAGCTCTAGATGGATTGTTGATGCTGTTCATTTAGAGCTGACTGTTTGTGGATGAATAGTGCACTTGTGTTAGTGTGCAAGTCTGCATTTGTGGGCTTTGTGTGCATCTGCTAAATCTACAGCCCACACCGGTCTGACAGCATGCTGTGCTTCCGTTGTGCAAGCCGAGAGATACAGGGTCAGACTCATTTATCATAAGACGAAACACCTTTGGTTGTGCATGTGTGTGATGATGCAGCTTCTGTTCTGGAACACATGCTATGCACACACACACACACACACACACACACAAACTGAGATCAACCATGCATAAACGTGACTCTGGCCTTGTACAGTTACACATATGGGTTTAGCACAGCATTAATAATGTTTCAAGGTGTTCTCTTTTTTGTTTGCTCCTAGTATTCATATCAATTTAAAAAGGTACAGTTTAAGGTGAGATTTAAAGGGATAGTTCACTTTGAAATTAATTTTTGGGATGTTTTAGCTTACCTCAAGAGCATCCAAGATGTAGGTGTCTTTGTTTCCATAGTATTTTCAATTTTGATATTTTTAGGTCAAACCGTTCTTGTCTGTCAGTCATATAATGGAAGTCTATGGTCACCACCTCAAAGAGCATGCACAGAGAAGTCCAAATTAAACATGATTTAATGACTCGTAAATGTAAGTACACACTGATGGCCTAAGACACGAAACGAGCGGTTTGTGTGAGAAAACGAACATTATTTATATCGTTTTTACCTCTTGTAATCACAGTCACGTCAAAGGGATCACCTACATTGAGGTAAGCTAAAACATACCAAAAATTTCAAAGTGAACTATCCCTTTAAATTAAGTGTCTCAGTTTCAAATATATCATATATGAGAAGAACTAAAGTGAATGAAAAAGAGGATATAAAACGACAGCAGGTTGTGTATATGGAAATAAGATTAGACAAATAGAGTAAATGAGTAAATTATCAGGAAATTATGACGTGAGCGAATCCTTTAAATTTATACAAATTTGTGTTGAGACCATAGCTGGTGATATCAAGAAGTTGGCCTTTGTGTCATGAAGAAATTTAGCTGCTGTCCATGTAGTGGGTGAACATAATCAGTCTTAATTACATATACCTCTTTCAGCACAGAAACTGGCCATGTGCCCTGTCCAGTCCAAACACACGCACACACACACACACACACACACACTGGAGCCACCAGGGTGAAACATTTCAAGAGGAATGAATCAATTCCATTAATTAACAGGCTGGTATTCTGCTAATGAGAGACACATTTGAGCAGGGTTTTTTTTTTTTAATGTTGGCAACCTTTTCGCCTCAACAGTTTAAAAGCCTCTGAAAAGTGCTGCTCTCAAGAAGTTTATTTGTTGTTATTTGTCGTCATTGTTAGTTAAATGTCTACATGAACTGCTATTCTCGAACATGACACAGAGATATACAAATTCTGTCATTGTTTATTCACTCTCAAATTGTTCCAAACCTGTAAAAATTTCTATATTCTACAAAGGAAGATATTTGGAAGAATGTTTGAAACCAAGCAGATTTGGGGCTGTTTGAGATCTGTTTGGATCTCAATTTAGGTTTTTAGGTTAGGATGTTATTTAAAGTTTGTGGTTGAACACAATGGAGCAATATGGCAGCACACACAAGACAAAACACACACGAATAATGGTGAAGAATGCCATTATTTCAGGGATATTCCTCATAGAGAGTAGGTTGCAACACTAATGCCCTGCATCTCCCATGAAATATTATCAACGAATTTAATGGAAATGCAGACACGAGGAGCCTTAGACTCATTTTGGAAATAGGATCCTGTAAGTATATAGGGTCACTTTTAATTTCCCAACCATATATTAATCATTACGAGTTTTTACACACATTCATACTTTGCCCAGAAACCTCCCTGGATATCCACAGGTGAATGTGGAGGATGGGATATGGGGTTTGTGAATTATAATTAAGGTTGAGTGTTTGACTGGTATATTGAACAGCACTGCACATGAAATGAGGGATTCGTAGTACGGCCAATATTACCAACCCGGTCTCATCCCAAGACGTCATATAACTGACGTTTTGGGACGTCTTTTGACCATACGTCAATATTCGCCTTTTTAGGGCCCCCTTAAACGTCGGTAGATGAGGTTATGGGATCCTAACTCTATCCCATACCTAAACCTAACCCTAAACCTAACCCGTCACCTAACTGACGTTAAAGGTAAAGCGTCAGTTGTATGACGGCCCGGGATCGCCATCTACCGACTTTTAAGGGGGCCCTAAAAAGGCGGATATTGACGTACGGTCAAAAAACGTCCCAAGACGTCAATTATATGACTTTTTGGGATGAGACTGTGTTAATATTACAGGTTCTTTGAGGACCATTGTCCTGGACATTTAGGGAAAGTTTTGCAAAAATGGCATTTTGCACCCTAAAGTTTTAAGATTATGTGGTGGAAATGATATTTTAAACATATAATTTGAAATTTGGCGTAAACAGAATGAGAACATGGATCCGTCATGCCTTGTTACCACTGTGCAGGCTGGTGGTGGTGGTGTAATGGTGTGGGGGATGTTTTCTTGGCACACTTTAGGCCCCTTAGTGCCAATTGGACATTGTTTAAATGCCACGGCCTACCTGAGCATTGTTTCTGACCATGTCCATCCCTTTATGGCCACCATGTACCCATCCTCTGATGGCTACTTCCAGCAGAATAATGCACCATGTCACAAAGTTCGAATCAAAAACAGCCCATTCTCATCCCAAGATGTCATCTAACTGACGCTTTTGACCATTCGTCAACATCCGACGTTTTAGGGTACCCTTTATCGTCAGTTAGATGACCTAAACCTACCCGCGTCATCTAAAGGTAAAGAATCAGTTGGATGACGCCCTAGGATCATCATCTAATTGACGTTAAAAGGAACTCTAAAACATTGGATGTTGACGTATGGTCAAAAGCGTCAGTTAGATGACGTCTTGGGATGAGAATGTGTTGATAAAAGACTCAATGGGATCAAAATGACCATTGGTGCCAACTTCTTAATCCTTCCATCTCCATCTGTTTCTGCTCAATCGGTGACCATGGCACAAGTGGCATTTCCTTTTCCAGCTCGACAACCGCTGGGGACTCAATAGCCATGCCGCTTTTAACACCCTGTCTTTCTCACCAGTAGGGAATTGACCGCCGTGGCTTGGCTGAAATTGCTTTGGCTTATTTCTGCTCTGTTTCCTTTCCATGTCTTTCTTCGCTGCATCCGTGGGACGTCCTACCTGTCACTCTCTACCCACTTCCTTCATTTCAGTCTCTGATAATTTGCCTCTTCGCATCCCATCTGACTCTCGGCCCATTTCTAACCCAACCGTGAGGTCGTGTCTGTGGGCAACAGCTGTGACGTTTCCTGATCTCACTTCCTTTGTCACTTGTTCATCAGCACATATTCCGGTACACGCTACACACCGTGACTCTTCTGTCCTTTCCAGCTGGCTGAGGCTCTACCATCCAACCATCTCTTTCCGCTGCGTTCAAGAACGATTATCGACTTGTCTCTCCTCACCTCACTACTCTAGAATGTCTATCATGCTATTGCATATCATCACTTTCTCTCTAATAAATGTAGCACATTTGTCACACAACACAAGCAACTTTTCTAAAAGTCTTCAGGTGTAACTCCTGGGCTTATACGCAGGCTTTTAATCATCACTTGTCTTACATTATATTTCTAAAACTGTAATAATATGTATTATTAATGTGTGTGGGCACTTTTATGTCCCAAAGGTTCTTTTTTGGTTTATTTTTTTTACAGATTTCAACTTTTTTTTAAATGTCAAGTTCACATTAAATGACTTTCATTTTATTATTATTATTTGTACAATGCTCTCTCTCTGTATAATATACACTCACCTAAAGGATTATTAGGAACACCATACTAATACTGTGTTTGACCCCCTTTCACCTTCAGAACTCAGGTAGGCCGTGGCATTTAAACAATGCCCAATTGGCACTAAGGGGACTAAAGTGTGCCAAGAAAACATCCCCCTCACCATTACACCACCACCACCAGCCTGAACAGTGGTAACAAGGCATGATGGATCCATGTTCTCATTCTGTTTACACCAAATTCTGAAACTACCATCTGAATGTCTCAACAGAAATCGAGACTCAACAGACCAGGCAACATTTTTCCAGTCTTCAACTGTCCAATTTTGGTGAGCTCTTGCAAAATGTAGCCTCTTTTTCCTATTTGGAGGACATTCCCATTCTGACATTCAGTTTGGAGTTCAGGAGATTATATATAAAATGTATACTATTTCATTAAATTAATTAATTAGCTTGTTTTATTTATTTATGTTTTCAGAATGTGTTAGAATAAATCCAGACATCTCCACCCACATTATAATTTTCAAGTTCATTCCAAAAGTTGCTTGTCCACATTGAAATGTCAGAAAATCTTGAAAGCATGTGTGTAACAAAAGCTCCTTGAGGTGATACTGAGACTAAACGTAACACACATCTCACTCTATTCTGTTGGCACAATAATTGTTAACACTTTATTTTGATGGTCCCTTTTAAACATTCTGTTGACTATAAGTAACTTTGCAACAACATGTCAACTTATTCTATCCCTAACCCTACCAGTCTACTAATACTCTACTAACACTCTAGTGAGAGTTAGTAGAGATGTAAATGCAACCAGAGCCCATCTAACGGAGAGCCTTGGCACTTCCTATTAGCCCCATTGTGTATCATCTTGGTTGCAGTTCCATTAGAATTCCACTGGAGGTGATCGCGGGCGAGTGCAGAATGAATGGGAGTCTATGAGGCTAAACGGCTAAAAGTGTCTCTTTCACCTGCTTGTCGTTAAATCAAAATAGATTTTATTGTTGATTCTGCAAGTTCAATATAGATTATAGGCCAAAAGTCGAATGAACGAGTACTTATGTCCTTTCGATGTCTTACAGGTTAGGCCGTTGTTGGCCAGAACACGCTAGCATTCTGCTATGGTGTGGCGTCATCACAGTTTTGAACGGATTTTTAGAACAGATAAGTGAACTTAAAAATGCAATTTTCAGCTGAGTGTATTATCTTAGCCCTCCCTTTTGAATGCAACTTTCAAATTACTTGACAAAAAATTACATCCTGAGAAAAGTGGATTTCTGGGGGTGAAACCCCATTGACTCCCATTCATTCTGAACTCGACCGCGAGCGCCCCCGCATGGAGAGAGACGTGTTACTGCAGCCAGTCCAGAAACCGGAAGTAACCAGCCAGTGCCAATTCTCTTCAATTAGACATTCCAACACTATCTCACGACCAATTCGTACGAATTCGACGCATGATTAAAAAGTGTCTAATTCGTACTAATTCGTACGACCTCACTCGTACTAATTCGTACGATTTGTCTAAACCCATGTGATGGTTAAGTTTAGGGGCGGGGTAAGGGGTAGGTCATTCGTATGAATTCATACGAATTGGCCAATTCGTAAAATATTTACGATTTAGCAAAATCGTATTAATTCGTACGAGTGAGGTCGTATGAATTGTTACGAATAGCCACTTTTTAATCATTCGTCGAATTCGTACGACTTAGTCGTGAGATCGGGTTGGACATTCTCTGGTGCAACGTTACTTATAGTCAACTGAATATGTTAAAGGGACCGTCCAAATAAAGTGAAACCCAATCATTTTATTAGCTAAATATTCCACTACTTACTGCTGCGTCCAAGCCTCACTTAATCATCATTAATTATGTTCTCCTTTGTCTTTATCATTCGTTTCTATGGACACTGATTTGTCATCACAGCTGTTTATCATTAGTTCATTATCTCTGTGTATTTAAGTTCCTCCTTGCTCGCTCAGTTGTCGGTTGTGTTTAAGCTTGTGTTAGACGCGCTGTTATGTTGCCGTCATTTCTGTTTATTTTGCTCATTAAGTACTTTTGTTTTTGAAATTCAGAATCTTCTTTATCTGTGAACCTGACTGATTATAACAAATATGAAGTTTGTACATATATATTTAGCAAACTGTGTGAGTGAACACCAGGCACATACTGGTATACATAGTTTCTATACTGGTAAAAACAAATGGAAAGTCAATAAAAACTAAACCAAAACAGGCAATTCGTGACTGGTACATTTACCCTAATTGAAATAAAACGTCTGTCTGAAAAGGCTGAATCACAAAAAAACATACATCTGTGCTAATAAAATGCACATTTCACATATGCATAAACATGCTGTATAGTACGATTCTAGCACACACACACACCCATAAACACACACAGACACATCTGCTAGATGCAGAACACAAAGCAGCTGGAGGCATTAAGCAATGCTGTATAAACACTATTACGGCAGAGTCCATTAAACACAGAGATTGCTGTCATATAAGCATTCACTTTACCACACAAACATACTAACACACACCCACACACACACATTTGTTTTTCTAGGATGTGAACTTTCTATTGACTTCTATTGATTTTTAATGAAGTGTACCTCTCCTTGATATATCTTAGATATAACATACACACACATTGAAACATGAACTAGATAAACTAATAAATGGAGTACTGTCTGTATGGAATAATGTAAATACATTTATAAAAAAGTAGTATTAAGAATAATTTTTGAACATGTAATACGCACAAGCATGACATCACCATTCAGCCTACATTTTTGTAGTTTATCAAAAGTACCACTATTTCAAAAGTTTTCAGGCCCCCAAAATGTAGTTGAAGACGGTGTCTTGATAACGCCCCCTAAAAGTCCATAAAACAAAACACACACCTGACAATTAGACTTGGTTTAATCCTTTCTCATGGGTTTTGCCATTTTCTTTTCCCAACAGATCTTACCTTACAGCTCTATTTGTTTGCTAATGAAGTCTCACCAAAAGCTGCCTTCTAACACTCCAGTAATATATATAGATGAGGAAGTGAAAGAGCGAGAGGCAGATAACTGACAGAATGACAGATAGACCATGAAACATGAGCCAGTTGTGTGTCACTTCCAATTTAAGACTTCCCTCCCTCGTAGACTGCAATTTACATGTATCAAATACATGTCAATAATTCAGTCAGAGCATCTTCAGCCAATCCCAGTGTGACGGTTATACAATCAGCTGCTCCTGTATCACATCTCTTTGCTTAATGCTGAATTGCTTAAACTGAGATGATAAAAACTCCTGTTAACACTATATTCTCTGTTATGATCATAGAGGAAATATGTAAAATTGTTAAAAAAAAAAAAAATAACAGAAAAATGTACCACACAAAGCAAATATAAAAATATAAAATAGTAAGAGTGCTATTTTAACGGACGTAACGGAGATATAAACGTTTAAAAAGTAGGAAATATGTAAACTTGTTAAACAAACAAAAACACAGAAAAAATGTATCACACAAAGCTCATACACAAAAAATAGCAGAGTCTATTTAAAAGGCCACACTTTATAGGGTGTCTTTACTATGTACTTACATTAAAAATGTACATTATTGTGTTGATATTGTATTGCAAAACACTTTTGCTGCTATTGAGGATAGATACGGGTAAGGTTAGGACAGGTTTGCTGGTATGGGAAATTAAAGCTTTATTTACATGCAGATATTCGTTGATATACATATATATATATATATATATATATATCAACGAATATCAGCATGTAAATATATATATATATATATATATATATATATATATATATATATATATATATATATAAGAGCTGAAATGTCATAATCATTATTACCTTATACCCCAATCAATCTAATCTTGTGATCCATAGATGAAAATAAAAATCATACACAGCCGAATAATTTATAGAAACATGTAAATGAAGATGGACTTTATATTTAGGGATCAACAATTCCTTTCATTGTATTGCTTTTAATAAAATTAAGTGTGTGGAATATATAAAATAATAATTTCATTAGCTATAGCCAAAGTTCTGAACGCTCACTGTCAGCTGCGTGTGACTTTCTTTCTTTTACACAAGATAAAAACTAAAAAAAAAAAAAAGTCAATTCAAGACATTGGAGACATTTGACTTTTATTGTATGAGAAAAAATAAAAAAAGTTAGTGAATGATGTCAGAATTTTCAATTTTGTGTGAACTATCCCTGTCGTTATGTGTGTCAGATTCAATAAAAAATGTTAACACATCTTCAATATTATTGGTTCCTTCATATTAAATTGTTTTCCTTTATTATTTGTTGCTTTGGGAAAAAGCATCTGCTATATGAATACATATACATTTTATTATATTTTTTATTACACAATGTTATTAGGTTGTCAACAGTACAGACAGACACTCGGATTATGATCATGGGGAGTTTAAAAAAAAAGGTCTGTTCTAGTTTCAAAGGTGTTTGGGTGTGTGACAAATAAAAAGTGGGACCGTTTGTGGATCGACACTTCGGCACAAACCTCTGTTGAACAAGCCATCCTGTGATCGCATTTCAAAGCGCAAGCCGTGTGAGAGAGAGAGAGTAAGAAAGATTTTAATTGCATGTGAAATGGGATTAAGAGCTGAGGAAGCTTTCGTGTATGAGACGGTGTGAGACAATGCTCGATGATTGCGTCGTTTCTTTGCCTTCCACAGCTGGCCTTTATTTTCACTGCTGAAATTTAGAGGGCCTCTAAACACATTGCTCACCATCTGTTATATCACACACAGACCGCCCAACCACACATTCACGCTATATGAGCTAGCGGTACATTCTGTCATCATATTCTTTCTGGGCTGACCTACTGTACAATAGTTAGACTATAGATACAGTTGAAGACCAGTTCCCATCAGTAGACCTGTCCTCAGGCATGACGAATCTCATAGCTGAAACTTGATTTACTCCTTCAGCAAAGCCACTGGAGATCGAGCTCCACTTGACATGTTTCATATTCTTATCAAACTTTAACTCACAATTAACTTTCACCTTTTACCATATTTGGAATGAATATGTAATATTGCCAAATCTAGTGGAACATTTTAGTTAATTAAAAAGCTGAAATAAAATAAATATCAGATGAAAAAGGTATTCCAGTAAGATGCCAAGGAACAACTCTTATTTTTAAACAAATACAAATTTTGATTTAGAAAGGAAAGAAAAACTAATAAAAATGACAAAAATAACACAGTCTCATCCCAAGAAGTTATATAACTGACGTCTTGGGACGTCTTTTGACCATACGTCAACATGCACCTTTTTAGGCTACCCTTAAACGTCAGTTAGCCTACATGACGATCCTGGGTCGTCATACAACTGACGCTTTACCTTTAACGTCGGTTAGGTGACGGGGTAGGTTTAGGTCTGGGGTAAGGTTAGGATCCGATAACGTCATCTAACTGACGTTTAAGGGTACCCTAAAAAGGCGGATGTTGACGTATGGTCAAAAGATGAGACTGCGCTGACAAAAGCACATTACGAATGACAAAAAATTTCACTAAAATTCAAATAAAAATTGAAAGTATCCACAAGTTTCCTACGCCCCATGAGGCCTTGCGTCAAAAGTGGGCGCGACTTCCGGTTGGAAGTAAACAAAGCGCGACTTGACATGCTTGACACTCGTTCATTCAACAGTTGACAGTCATTCAAGTTATAGCGATCCAAACTAGCTAACGATGTGGGAACACAACCTCAACGATATTCAAAAGGGTGAAATAACAGTACCTTTACCCTCCGCAGTAGTTGATTGGGAGTATTATAATAACATTATTAATAATCAATACTCATCCAGGCATGGTGACAGACAGTTGTGCGAGCTGACAAACAATTCAAATAAAAAATACACACTTAGTCATTGTGCTTTGGAGTTTATTCAAAATTATAAATGAATGTGTTACTTGAATACATTAACTGGCACATTTGGTATTCTGTCAACACAGACTTTTATCCTGAGTTTAGGTGTAACATCAGTAGCGAACAGCCAATCACATGCTGGTAGAGTTTATAGAATATTAAGAATTTAAACAAATGTACACAGGAAGATTTGTCGTCTTTTGGGAGGTGATGGAAACTACAGTCGTTGGCAGGATCACTCTGATTTCGTTTTCAGCATATGTTCAAAACAATCACGTTTAAGCCGCTGAATTAGTTTAGTCCGGTTATTCATACAACCGCGAACAGCACATGTTGCCCCTGAGCTCCGTAACGACATCTCTCATAATAATTTGCGTCTTTAAATAGTAAAATAATTCTCCGAAAAACAGCTAGCCTCTTCGCTAACTAACACACAAAATACCATTGGAATGCTACTTCCGCCGCCTCACCGGAAGTTTCACCCACTTTATTTTTTACAGGAGCGCCCCTCGGAAACTTGCGGATAAAATAAAAGCTAATTCAACACATCAATACAAACTATAATATTATCTAAATCGTGCTGAAATAACTGCATGGGATTCTGTAACACAAAATTCCAACTTTCCACAAAAATATTAAGCAGCATGAGCAGCATTGACTGTTTACAACATTGAAAATAATAATACAAATGTTTCTTGAGCATCAAATCATCATTTTAGTACGATTTCTGAACGATCATGTTACACTGAGGAGGAGTAGCTAATAATGCTGAAAATACAGCTTTGAGTCTTCTGCTGTTGTAGCCCATCCGCCTCAAGGTTGTGCGTGTTGTGGCTTCACAAATGCTTTGCTGCATACCTCGGTTGTAACGAGTGGTTATTTCAGTCAAAGTTGCTTTTCTATCAGCTTGAATCAGTCGGCCCATTCTCCTCTGACCTCTAGCATCAACAAGGCATTTTCGCCCACAGGACTGCCGCATACTGGATGTTTTTCCCTTTTCACACCATTCTTTGTAAACCCTAGAAATGGTTGTGTGTGAAAATCCCAGTAACTGAGCAGTTTGTGAAATACTCAGACCGGTTCGTCTGGCACCAACAACCATGCCACGCTTAAAATTGCTTGAACCACCTTTCTTTCCCATTCTGACATTCAGTTTGGAGTTCAGGAGATTGTCTTGATCAGGACCACACCCCTAAATGCATTGAAGAAGCTGCCATGTGATTGGTTGATTAGATAATTGCATTAATGAAAAATTGAACAGGTGTTCCTAATAATCCTTTAGGTGAGTGTGTGAATAAATATATATATATTTTCTAACCAATTAAACAAATATATCTTATTTTTACTTTCAGGAATCTTTGATACCTGATTCTGATATGACTCTAATGGCCTAAACCCCGGATGCCATTTGTGTCTATCAATGCCCCTGAGTGACAGCGAAATCCATGCAAAGATGCATGTATCGCGTGCTAAGCAACTACGCGATCAATGTATCAGTTGTGTGTGTGTCCTCGTGACTCCAAAATAAAGCATGTAACATCAGGGAGCATCACACAGCACTCAGACTCTTATCTCCTGGTGTAGCATTCCAACACACAGCTATATTTACCACCCAATCTTAACTACAGTGCTGATCAATTTCCTCCAGTCTGCCCGGCTCTTTGAGCGCCAGCGCAGGATGGATGGAAGTCTGCTCTAATGCCCGTGACAGCGGGTTTCAAATTGCAGAGCGCAGAGAGTGAGGGAGCAAGAGATCTCCGATTATACAGCAAGTGTTCTGAAATACTTCCTCTAATTCCTGTATCAGTTTTATGCCGTGGCTCTTAGACCGCGTTTCTTCAAGTGAGAAGACACGAGAGTCCGAAACAATTGTGGTTGACGATGAAATTGGAAAAAGCTCTTATGGTTATTAGTGGGACTTTATCTCTGTCGTGACAGACAGACAGTGTGAGCCGGATGTGGACCACTCGGAGAGTCAAGAGAGCCAGTCACCCTTCTGATACCAACTCTAGAATGAAAGCGCATAGTTGTAGCGGCAGACTGTATATATACTGTACAGTATGCACACAGGCCAAGATGGCCGCTGAGTGAACCGACTGGAAGGGATTTTGCTGTGGTTCAAGTCGCAAAGATGCAGGCAACTAGAAAACACTGACAGGGACAAACTATCACTTACAACATCTCAGTTACAATGAACTGTTAGAAGAGAGTTGGGGTCACTGGAAAAGAATCACTTACTTTTTAGAAGACAGAAATGGACTTTCAGACACCACACATGTCAATCTTTCTCTCTTTCTGTTCTCAAATACACTGAACAATGTGTGTGAGTGTGGTTTTGGTAAACCCTACATTATTGGCAGGGCTTGACATTTTCAAAGGGATAATTCACCCAAAAAATGAAAATTAAGTCATTAATTACTCACCCCCATGCTGTACCAACCCCGTAAGACCTTTGTTCGTCTTCTGAACACAAATGAAGATATTTTTGATTAAATTTGAGAGCTGTATCACTACCACATAGGCAGGCACCCAGGCACCCTATGGGATTGAAACTTGACGGCCCAGAAAGTCATTGAAGAAAATGTTTAAATGTTTGAATATATATCAAGCCATGAGAATACTTTTTGTGCGAAAAAATAACAACAAAAATAACGACTATATTCGACTATTCCTTTTCTTCCTTGTAGGCCTGAGACGAGAGTTCAAGAGATTTCCACGACGCATGCGCGAGAACTGAGCTGAAGTTGAAGGAGATCGCAATTCTCGCGCATGCGTCGTGGAAATCTCTTGAACTCTCGTCTCAGGCCCAGAGGCAGAAAAGGAATAGTCGAATAAAGTCGTTATTTTTGTGTGTGTGGTTTTTTTTTTTTTTTCGCACAAAAAGTATTCTCGTCGCTTGATAAACTTAAAGGGTAACTAAACCCCTGGTCAGAGCCTGACTCCACCCACTGGCAATATTTGAAAAATGCTGAAAAAGTCGGCAGACCTCGGCGGAGATAGAGGGGATGAAATAGATGCTAAAACATTTTCAATACTTGCAATTCCAACTCCTGACTCGCTACAGTGGTTTTGACGAAATAAGCTGGTTTTAATGCTGCCAGGGGCGTAGCTCGTGTGGTGAGCTGAAACGTGCGTACGTCACAAAGTGCGGAACATCCAATAGGAAAATTCAACTGCAGTAGCCACCGTTCAACCTGAAGAGGGCAGAACTAAGACGTTTTTACACCATATATTTTACAAATAAAACACTTTATACACAAATGCCAAAAAAGTTACTCGAATGGTATTAATAAAAATCCATTCTTACAGGTCATTAACTAAAAAAAGTTGGTTTAGGGTTTAGTTACTCTTTAAAGTTGAGCCACTATTGTCACATGGAACATTTAAACATTTTCTTCAATGACTTTCTGGGCCGTCAAGTTTCAATCCCTTAGGCAGCCTATGTAGGAGTGATCCAGCTCTCAGATTTCATCAAAAATATCTTCATTTGTGTTCCGAAGATGAACGAAGGTCTTACGGGGTTGCTACAGCATGGGGGTGAGTAATTAATGACTTAATTTTCATTTTTGGGTGAACTATCTCTTTAACACCCAAAAACCCACCAAATCAAATTTTATATATGTCACATAAACGTAGTCTTTTAAAAATGCATCTGAATGAATAAACTAAATGGTGTCAGATAGGTGTCGATACAATTCGATCCTGAAATATTCAATCTTGGAGAGTATTAGATCTTAGATGTTAGATCTCAACCCAATAGAGCATCTTTGGGATGTGGTGGAAGAGCATCTTCGTGCCCTGGATGTTCATCCCACAAATCTCCATCAACTGCAAGATGCTATCCTATCAATATGGACCAAAATTTCTAAAGAATGCTTTCAGCACCTTGTTGAATCAATGCCACGTAGAATTAAGGCAGTTTTGAAGGTGAAAGGGGGTCAAACACAGTATTAGTATGGTGTTCCTACTGTAATAATCCTTTAGGTGAGTGTAGACTACTGTTTACTTTTTTAAATGAGCTGGATTTATACAGGAAAAAGGGAGTCATATACACATGGAAATTATTTTTTTTAATAAGAAAAAGGCAACTTTTACATACTGTAGTGGGCAGGTACATTGATTTATCCAGCTTTTTCACTAACTGCAGGCTTTGATAATGAGTTTGGGGCAGTGATGCAGTTATACGGTGTCTGATGAATTGATCATTTGGAGAGGAATACATTCAGAATAAGAACAGATCAATAACCACGTCATGGTAAATAACAGCTGAGATGATGTAATGAATGCAGCACTAATGGTGATTGGTTCAGATTTTTATCCGAGGGAATTCTGGGTGAAGGCACATCGACATTCCTGTAAATCAAGTTGTGGTTAAATAAATGCCAGCACTTAAAAATGGCATGGGAAACACTGAGGGATATTTATGAAAATTAATTTTTGCGCTAAATGCTTACTGAGCTGAATGTGGGTACGTTATATATTACATTTTCATAGCAGGGGGTTATGAGAAATAAATCTATTTAGACACGGTTATGAATTTTTGTAATCCTCAAAGGGGACCAAACATCAAATTGCTCTGTGGGGCTTCAGTTTACACACTGCACATTTGGAGAAAATCCCTGGGGTCATTGCCGGTCGGTAATCAAAATAACTGCTCATTAATGTGCATATCACTCCAAAATATATATTTCACATAATTTTCTTACCAATTATTGGGTCCAATTATTAAGTCACCAAATCCATTTCTAAATCTCTTGGGGAAATTATGGTCATCAGGACCCAAAGAGAAAATAAATATGTTTTTTTTTTTTTTTTTTTTGTCATTAATATAATAAAATGCTCTTAAAGTGTATACAACATATGTGGGTATACGTTTGGATTCAGCAAGGAAATCCATAGTATGAGTAGATAAATACTGTGGTTCATTGTGATATTCTGTTTATGTCACAGTATCTATAAATTCCACTCTTAATATAGTCACATTCCTCTGAAACAGATAAAACATATTTTGTGGCTGTGTGAGTTTTTGGTGTGTGTGCTGTTTAGGTGACAGAAACAACGCTTGTTAAGGCTTGTCACTTTTTCTCAAGAATAATGTGAGGAAATATTTCCGACACAGCAGAAGACACGAAAATAGTCACACCCTGAAAATATGAGCAATTAATTGCAAACTTACTAACCTGTCTCCTAAGAGCTGTTATTTATTAGGGTGTTGTTGGGATTAAGCCCAATTAAATCAGCAATGCTTTATAATACACTATTTACATTATTTAAATATCTTATTTTATTCACACATGGATTGATGTTTTCACTTTTTCTTATAATTATGCTCAACTTTTTGTTTAAATGTGTTTCCTTGCATTAGATACAACTTTATACACAGTTATGTGGGTATAAAATGTCATTTGTGTTCACGTTGTACTTTAAACCTTATCAGTATTTTACTAATTCTTGTTTTATTCTTTATGCATTCATTTTTAATCTCATATTAATTGTGGGATTGTGTTTGTACTTTTACTCATTTAAGCATTTGTTTTATGAATATATATTTAACTTTAAAAAGAAACAGAATGGTGACTTATAACAGCTTCTAAAATTCACAAATAAAAACCTAAAATATTGATCAATGTTTTGTTATCCTTTCTTCTCTAAAGAAACCTCTCATCAAGTCTGCAATGGCTCTATCGATGTTTTAATATACTGATATACTATATATATACTATACTGGTCTTTCATTTTTACAAGCATCACCATAATCTCTGCTAGTATATCTCCACATTTCTTCCTTGAGGGCTGAAACCTATAAGTGCCTGACTCATCAGCTGTCTGGTAGTGTGAAGAATGGCTGAAAGTGCAAGTTTGTTCGTTTTTGGACAGGTGAATGCATTTGAATTGACACAGCTGAGAGAAGAGTAAAATGAAGTTCTAATAATGGTGATGTCACTTTTCATGTACTATATGGAAAAAAGGATTGACCTCCACAGGATCAGACAAGAAGACCAGTTCATTTAAAAGAGTGCTATTGCAGCACAAATACTCTGTGTACTCTCTGTAATTAACAACGAAGCGTTTAATTTTGTTGTAGAGGTAGAGACGCAGGTTGTTCCGACCCTCACTGTGCATGTGTGTGTGTGTCATCCTTATGGTTCTCCCCCAATGTCTATGGCTATGCTTTTTTGGTCCTTATGTGATGATGATGTGATACTCATCAAAAGGTTGGAATGATTATAAATTTTTGATGTCTCTTATGCTCACCATTTATTTCATGAAATGTACTGTAAAAACAGTGATAGCGTGAAATATCATTACAATTTAAATGTTCTATTATTACTATTATTATGAATCCTGAAAAAAAAAAACTGTATCACAGTTTCAGAAAGGCAGAGCAACAATAATGTACGGCATGCGTAAAATAACAACCCGGTCTCATCCCAAGACGTCATATGCCTGACGTTTTG
Organism: Pimephales promelas; assembly: GCF_016745375.1. The sequence goes on along the minus strand of NW_024121432.1, from coordinate 32,704,549 downwards.
GAACGTCTTTTGACCATACGTCAATATTCGCCTTTTTAGGGCCCCCTTAAACGTCGGTAGATGAGGTTATGGGATCCTAACTCTACCCCAGACCTAAACCTAACCCTAAACCTAACCCGTCACCTAACTGACGTTAAAGGTAAAGCGTCAGTTGTATGACGGCCCGGGATCGCCATCTACCGACGTTTAAGGGGACCCTAAAAAGGCGGATATTGACGTACGGTCAAAAAACGTCCCAAGACGTCAGTTATATGACTTTTTGGGATGAGACTGTGTTAAAAATAATGACTTTTTTAATCTAAAATCGCGTAAACATATTGCATTAAACCAAACACACAAAATAATGTTTTGATTATTAAAAATTGAGCACCAATAATAATAATTAAGCACCAAATCAGCATATTATAAAGGTTTTATGAAGGATCATGTTGACACTGAAGACATGGGTAATGATTTACACTTGCTTTGCATCATAGAAGTAAATCACTTTTTTAAAATATTAATATAGTAAACATATATTAATTTTTAAAATTGTTTTAATATTTCACAATACTTTGAGTTTTTACTGTATTTTGATCTTTATAAATGATTTGGCATGATTTTATTAATACGGCATTCCATGTTTCTGCACAATTGCTCAATGTTATCAGTTAAAACTCAGGCTACGTCCACATTAATCCGGATACATTTGAAAACGGGGTTTTCGTTTAAAAACGCTCTTCGTCCACACTAGCGTTTTCAGGTGTTTTCCGACGTTTCAGTGTGGATGAGAAATTTGTAAATTCACTTTACTGCGCATGCGTGAAACTTCACAAAAGCTCACTGAGATGATACAGATGGGAAAATAAATAATAATGTCATCGCACAATAACAGGACAATTTTATTTAGCAAAATATCTCACCATCACTGGATGTGCCCAGGTCGCATTCAGTCACCATATGTTTGGTCTAAAACGCAACTGCTCTCCTGTTTTGCCGCAGAACAGCAAATGTGAGTAGACTACATTATCTGTTATCTTTGCAGTACTGTGCTATGAAGAATAGCACAAATTAAGTAACATATTTTAGCAATAGTGTAAAAATGAATAACTTATAACAGGCACAATACCGATAAACATGAATATCTATTGGTACTACATGGATCACATCACGTCATCGTTTTGAAATACCTCCGGTTTCACTGTCCAAACTACAACGCGAAAACGGCGTTTTCAAATTTATCCACTTTGGAGAGTGTTTTCCAAACGATACGTTTTTGTTGACTTAAAACGGCGTCTCAGTGTGGACGGAAGGCCAAAACGGAGAGAAAAATATACGTTTTCTAACGAAAACGGATTAGTGTGTGGACATGGCCTCAATGTTGTCTTATCAGGAAAACAGCAAAAATTTGAATTCTTACACACCTGCAGTGAGTTCCCTTTCGTATATGAGTTATGTCGTGATTACGAATGGGGTTCGCTTAGAAGCCTATCATCTTCGAAAGATATAAAACGAGCCAATGGCAAGGAAATGCCATGCGTCTGCGGAATTTGCATGGTGTAACTCTGCCCCACCGCGTGGGTATAAAAGAAGAACGATGGCAATTCGTTTGAGACTCAGTGATCTCGCAAAAGTGAGAGTCCCCTCATCCACACCACCGATCTACCGTTCCCACGGGAGCTGGTACTTCGGCTGGTGGCCAGGGTGACTTGAGGGTGACGGTGCGGCACCAACAAGCGAAGATCCCAAGTGATTCAACCCGCGAGCCATCCGGATGATATTCCGCGCTTGTCCCGGTCACATGACGCAGACGGGCCGCAGACGGGTGTCATTCTGCGCTCAATAGAAGGATGTGATGTCAATTGCTGCATCAAGAGGTGGGCAGGAGTCAGATCACGAGCTGACGGCCATGCTTTCCCGGGCGGCCACAAGCATTGGTAAGAGTGGAACCCTCCGCCCTGTCCCGAGCACTCGCGGCTAGATGATTGCTTTTTGGGTGCCCCCATACCTTTCTTCCCGGGCGTCCATGAGGAGGTCACGAGGTCCTGGAAGACACCCTTGTTTCCCGCGATGGCTCGGCGACCTCCGCCTTTTCTCCCCTCGATCAGGTCGCTGCTAAAGGGTACAATGGGTTCCCCATGTTGGAACGCACTGTGTCCACAGAGTGCTTCTTCAAGGTCACTTATGGGGACTTCATGAAAAGAAACATTTTAAAGTGCATTTTGAACATGGGCAGGGATGGGGCAGAGCGGACAGAGCGGTGTGGACCGTTTCAGAGAGTTGGAGACTTGGCAGAGAGAGCTCCTCGTGCACTTTCGGGGTGGGGTGGGGGATCCCGGGGCAGATTTTTCAGTCCTGCTCCCGCAAAAATGGATGTTCCCTTCTCCCGCCTGCAACATTCATATTTGGTCCAGCTCCCACTTGCAAAAGCCTGCAGCATATCAGTATAACTAACAGTATCATTTTTCCTGTACGTCCATGAAATTTCCTGAACTAGTTACGTGTCGCAATGCCACAACCCACACACCCAACCATAAACGCGTCTGATATATCATTTCACGAGTTCACACTTACAAATCAGTCGGATAGATTACATCGGTAAACGTATTTGGCATGCTGTCCGGGGAGAGGGCTCTAATCTTGGTAATTGGACCGAACTTGCTGCCCACACCCACACTCGACCATCAAATCAAGCGTCAGGGTCCTAAAGGAGTGCAAGTTTCTAGGTGGTGAGTCCTCTATCTCACCTGGCTCAATACTGAGCACCTCCACCTCCTCGGAGATGGAGTCTGTACACGGCTTTCAGTACAGGAAGCCACAGAGAGTGCTTCCGGATCATGAGAGAAAGTTCTACATCTAGCAGGTGAGGGTTAAGAGAAGGCAGGACCTGTCTCAAACCCCTCTACTAAATCCATTTCCTAGCCCCATTATCTAAGGTTACCACTCTGCCTTGGTAGCAGTGGGATCAGAACCACGAGGAACCGTCTTCGAAAAGCGCCTGGTGGGAGCAGAGTATCTGTAGTCAGTCGCCTCAAAAGCTGACTGTGCACGCTTCGCTTCCAAACAACCGGAACATAAATCGTGTGTATCCCGGTGATATAGCATGGGGAGGTAGGAACACAGAATTTCAATAGGTGGTTTGCAGTCACGTGATTATGATGCGCGGAATGCAGATGGAGGGCAAGGAGTGAAGAGCGCAATGGACGAGATGGAGGGAAATCCGTACTGTACTACTTTAGATGTTATTACAAGAGAAATATATAAACAGAAAATCAAAACATATGTTGGACGTGATCCTTACGTTATGAAGAGGACCGATTTTCAACTGAATTGAGAGATTTGCCTGCCATCGAGGCTGTAGATATCAGCAACTAACTCGTCTTACAGACATACTTTGACTTTACAAAGTTCGGAAACTGGTATGTTACACAAACAGTGTATTTAAACACCTGAATAATGTAATTATAAGCCACATAAATAATGTATTAACTCACATTTGACGAAGCGATCACTGCACACTGGTGTTTTTCTGTCAATTTCTTGTATTTTCCCCCCTTATGAACAACAACTTTTGGCACACGATAAAAACTCCTCGTGGTTTGATCGATTTGAGCAACCATAAACTACGCAAAACATAGGCAGTTTGAGTGTGTTATAGTGCTTCCTAAATATCATAGACATAATACACTAGACCTCACCTTGGATACGGCAGTTCATTAGAACGAATGCGTCAATAGAGCCGCCATCTTGAAACAGGGGAGCCCCTCCACTTTAATGCATCAGCGTCAATGTAGTAGACATAGGTCTAACGCAAATAAAATCACCATAAATCATCATGAATGCGATTTTTCTTGTTTTTTTGGTTTGTTCCAACGGTCAGACATGTATTTATTATTGATTCCAGAAAGAAAAAAAATTTTTAATTTTTTTTAAAAACATCCTTCCTAGTTCAGATTTCATCCGTGAACATCATACGCTGCACAAAAGTCCGCCACCATCAATGAATTCGAAGTAAAGGCAGAGATAGCAGCGTTACCTAGCTACTTCCTATTACAAGACCCCTGTTCCAAGATGGCGGCGGTTTTGACACATGCTTAGAACCCCCAGGTGAGGTCTAGTGTATATGTCTATGCCTAAATATAGAAAATCACTTCCTGCCCTCCATCTGCATTTCGCGCCATGGCAATGCAGTGGCGTGACGTCATGTGAAAACAAGCTATTGTTGTTTTCTCGCCATATATATATAGTTTTTGAGTACTACACATGCACAATAAATAGAACAAACAATTCACACTGAGCAGTTGCTGAACGCACAGAAAAGGAATGAGAATATGTTTTTCTATCCAGCAGTTAAAACATACTTATTTTGTGTGTTCTGTGCATCCATGATACAAAAATCATGTGATATTTAATGCACAGGTATGGAAAAATCCTCTCAATGTGTCATACAGTTATGCTGGCTGTGATACAATGAACGGGCTCAGGTGGCTACTCAGTGAAATGAAGGTGTGAACACAGGCTGTCTGTGAAAGAGTAAATCATGTTTAAGAGTGCTGGCACAACAGTCTGGAGAAACAGATCACTCCGAAATCCGAGCAAAGCTAAATTTAGCCACAGACCATGCAGGTGCAGCAATATGTACCTCTCCAAAAAAGCTTACAATATAGTTCACCCGAAAATGAACATTTTGTCATCATTTACTCATCATTTTGTTCACAACCCACATTACTTGAGGGACATAAAAAACAAGAGATTTAACAAAGTCTCACACTGCTGTTTGCAAAAAAGCAACCATGACATTTTGTTAGATAACTCCTTTTGGGTTTTAAAAAAGTCATTATGTGTTTTTCGATCTTTTTTTATGAGGTGGTGAAGACTAAAATTTGACTGTTTAATGTTATTATTCAGCATTATTTTTATTTATTCATTTTTATATTAATTTCATAATGTATTTTGTGAAGGCAGAGTACGTTGTGTATGTGTTGAGCAGAGACACAGGGAGGGGAGCTGGGAGAGTTGTATTATTTTTCATACAAGTATCTGTGGAATGTGACATTCACTGAGCAGAAATGTTACTGTAATGTAATAGAAATGTTAATGTAATAATGATGAGACATTAAATGTGTACAGTTGGTGTTCTTTACAAGGAAAGGAATGTTTCAACCGATGTAAATGTACCACTAATGTATACACAGAGGGATAGTGGATTGTACCATGTGTAAGCATGAGGTATACATTCCAATTTAAAGGGATACTTCATCGATTAGTGTTAAGCGTTGTATAAAAGCGTGCGCAAACTCGACAATTTACTGTGTAAATTCGGGTATGTGAGCTGACTGAATTAACATCATTTTTATTAATATCTTTCACATCTACTGCAGGCAGATTGACCATGGTCACTCTTAATAACACCACTCACATGGCTGTGCACTCGTAAGGACAAATCAAGGATGTTAAGAGGCTAAAAGCAGGTTTAGAACTTGCCCCTTTGAAGTCAACAGGCTGCGAATTTTAAAAAGACGATAACACGGTGTAGGCAACACCAATTTTTTTTGTTTTAGTCTTTCCTGACAGCACTCCAAATGTACAAAAAAAAAAATGCTGAATGTTAAAATTGACCAGAGTTCTCCTTTAACATTACTGGAAGTTTTCTAAAAAAAAAAAAAAAAAAAAAAATTCCTTTTGATGGATAAGTTTAGTCAGGATTTCTAGAATGTAATGTGGATGAATTGCAAAAGGTAGAAATAAGGCAAACCGTCACTAGAACCCATCCAGATCCAGTGGTTACTGTAAGAAGTGTTTTGAAGTGGTAATATGTTGCAGAATTAGACTTACCACTATTAAATATGCAACGCATTCTCACCCCAAGGCGTCACCTTTGACCATGCTTCAATATTTGACGTTTTAGGCGCCCTTTAGCGTCACTTACATGATGCGACCCTACGGCGTCATCTAACTGACGCTAAAGGAAAGCGTCAGTTAGAGGACGCGGTTAGGTTTAGGTGTGGGGTGGGGGTAGGGTACACGCGATCCTAGGGCGTCATCTAACTGACGCTAAAGGACGCCTAAAGCGTCAGATATTGAAGCATGTCCAAATGCTTCCCAAGGCGTCAGTTAGGTGACGCCTTGGGAGTGAGAATGGGCTGAAATATGACAGTTCTCCATACAGTTTTTGTCCTCGGGAGTTGAGAGAGTTTTATTAGTGAGAAGAGTGGATGGATTTTCTGTTACTGGACAAACAGTAACCAAACCAGCTCTTTCCCAGTAGGTAGGCTTGTTACTGACGTTTCAGAACGCTTTACACTGTTTTTCTTTCCTCTGTCAAATGCCTCTTCATATCTTTCATTCTTTCCCGCTGTCTCCCACAGTGCAGCGTTCTTCCAAACTGCTGAGAATGCCTATTGAAATCTCTGAAAGTCTCGTAGTAGCCGAAAATCTCCTGCTAGAAACATCATCCATCTCTCAGCCAAAAGCAGGCCAAGCTGCTATAGTGTGTTAATTTGTTATTCTACTGATTTTCCCTTAAAAAAGAATCGAATATCACTAACATCACGATGTAGACATCAAAGGCACCCCGTTGCGATGCTTTTCTCAGTAACCCATTTTTTTTTTTTTTTTTTTAACAATAAACATTTGCCATATTCACTGACACAAAAGGCATCATGAAACATCATCTCAAAACATCCTGATCACTTGCTGGCTAAAATGCATTCACACTTGTAATTTAATATGTTTATGACTGAAGAAAGCTGTATTATATATTGATTATGTATATAATTTAACACATTTAGTCTGTTCCTATATATGAAAAGTGATGAAGGGGTACAATTTAATTCGAGCTCAGTGGTTAATTTTCTGAAGAAATTCGGCTGTGCTTTAGTGTTGTGTTCTGTGTGTGATTAGCCGACTGAAGCTGCAACCTGAAACTTCATCAATATCAACTTTCATCAAATATATGTATGAGGTATGACACCGTGTCCTAACTACACGCGACGCGATAAAATTCCAGCGACAGCAAGTGTGTCTGTCCACACTAGACGTGACGCGACTGTGAGACGCCACACATTCAGAGCAGCGTGTGAGAAGAGTCTCTCTGTGAAAGCGCACTGTTGGCCCGCACTCGCATTGGAAATAGGTAAGGACATAATCAAATCAAGAAATAACATTAATAAAACCCAAAACATTAACAAAATATAGGCTACTCATTGACTAATTTTGTTATGAAGTACAGTTTGCATAGAATTCATTTTGAACGCTATATTATATGCTTTCAAAATCTGAGGTAAATTATCCGTTATCACTTGTGGCACAGTGAGCTGTTTTTAACTAAAAATAAATAATGTGTACTCATAATCAGTGTAATTTTGTCATTCTGTCAGCCGCGACGTCGCAGAAATAGGAACCATTTCTAAATTAGAAACTTCGCGTGTCGCCGTCGCGTCTGGTTAGGACAAAAACTCAGATTAACATGGAAAAGATATCTTTTATCGCGTGTCGCTTCGCGTGTAGTTAGGACACGGTGTGAGGTGTGATTTGTGCATTCAATTTGCAAACAAAGCAATCATTGTGTCATACATACATAGCCGTAACCAGTGGCGTGTGATAACCTACGCGTGGATAACGTACGCGTGATTACAGAGAGTTGAATTGTTTCGTTTAAAGACATTTCAAGCTTTCTATATAGGCTATTTCTAATAGTTTCGTTTCATTTATGACAAGATGTGCTCCAGTTCACAAGTGACCGTGCTCGCGACTCCATGCTTATGGCTACTGTCTGCTATATTTGCTTCTTATTTGTTAAATCCAGGCAGTTGGTTGATGAAAAATTGATATTTAAAATTAAGATACAATTCATACAAAACGAAAGGCTTTCTACAAAATAAAACTTAATGAAGTGGTCAAAATCATCTCTGTCGACCCACATCTCTCGATATATTGCGTATACTTTTCATAATCACAGATGGAAAAAATAACATTATAACAAATATGAAACTAAATGCGCTTATTTAATGGCTACAACACATATAGTAGGCTTACAGACACTTTATTTGTAGAAGTGGCTGCACATTCATTTAATTCTGAAGTTTGCACCTAAGTTGAAAGGCAATCATTTGTAAATCAAGTTCGCACAGGGCCTCGCACCCCACCTACGATGGCACTGCATATCAATTTTGCAATTTTACTGTGAATAAAAATAACTAGAATGAATAGCCTATCATGAAGACATACTGACAAAATTTTAAAAAGGAAGACAAATTAAAATTGAAAAAAACAAACAAACAATGAATTAAATGAGTTACATAAATAGTTGCCCAAGTTGCCCTGCTCAAATGGGAAATGACAACACTGCAACAAATTGGGTCATTTTCATGTAATTCATAACAACAATGTGGCCTCCCTTTATGCCTGACGACGGATGGATTTGTCAAGTTTGGTTGTCATAAAAGTTTAGGATTCAATACTGCACAACAGTGAGTTCTCAAAGTTTGAGCAGCTGTGTTTATTGAAGAAGGTGATTAATTTTGGAGGTATAACTGGGATTTGTAATCACTTCCCTTTTGTGTGATTCTGAGGCTAAAAAACAACACATCACGTTAATCACACACCCTAATTAAAAAACAGCAGGCTTCTCGCTCTGTCTGTCTCTCTCTCCTGCGCTACGTCTGTCTTTCTTTCTCTCTTTATGCTGTCTCTCTCTTTCTCGAGTGTGATGGATTTCTAGGAAGCACCCAGTTGTGAGCTGCTCTAAATTAGAGTCTGTCAATACATCTTATCAGTGGGAGCTCGTTCTCCCTTGTTTCTCCACCTCATTCCTCCTTCTTGTCTTCCATCTTCCACTGTAGGCACAAACGCAGACTCGACATCTTATGAAACGTGTCTCTCTTTGACTCTGGCTTACTTGATAATGAAAACTTGTCAATGTGAACTTTCCATCAAGAGTCCAGTGGCGAGACCAGAAATCTACCAGTTAGTGGAGCTCTCACCGGATTCACTCAAAATTCAAAAAAAATAAAACCGTAATTTTTACGGTAAAAAAACCCCCAAAAAAACGGCAGCTGTGGTTGCCAGAACTTTACCGTCAAAAATACGGTAGCACCGTTATTGGTTTTACATACTTATCTTAAAATTTACAGTAATATACCGTATTTCATTATCTCATATAATGTTATTTTACCAACCTATTGAAGAATTGATATCTGTTTTGTACCATTGTAAATGTAATACACTGACAACCAACAATCAGTGATGAGAGTCACATGGTCAGTCGAAGCTCATCACAAGCAGTCTTCCATAAGTAGGTTAATTATATAAAGAAGCTGCACAGTGTCATTCACACAAACATTAAACACCATCATGGTCACATATGCAATTAAAAAAATGCAACAAACATTCATTTAAAAACATTAAATGTAACATTAAACCCTAATGTACACAACTGATTGTGGGGGGGGAAACAAGAAAACAATGAGGAACCATAATTATTTCAACAAAAATATATAATTTTTTGAAGTGAATTGCCACACAGGGAATTGTGGGAATGTACATTTACGTTTTCCCACTGTAAATTATACAATGAGTTGTTCTTTTTCACTTTCAAAAACTGAAAATTTAACAGTATTTTACAGTAAAATTACAATAAATGTACCATGAGATCTATCACATTTATTTACCGGATATAGTACGCAAAATTTCTGTAAACCAATTAACAGTTTTGCACTGTAGCATTTTTACCATTAAAATCACGATTATGTTTTGCACATTCACCAAGCAGAAATGGTTCCCTGCATGCAGTGTGGCATTGATATATGCAGTGGTGTTGTGCCTGTTGACTCTTTGAGTTATGTGGTGTTGACCTGTTTCACACTTATTGCATCTGCGATGCGGATTTGCACCGCGCATTAACAGGTCACAGTGCCCGTATAAGCAGTCAGAGGTGGATCTGAGAGTAGAGTATAGTCCACGCGTCACACTCAACAGAAAACTGACTTTTAAAAAACAAGCTCTATTAAAAACAAACACACTTTCACACTTCGATTTCTCCACTCTCCGTCGTTTCTAACAGTACATATGTGGTCATGAGTTTACATACACTACACCTTGCCAAATGTTAACAAGTTTAACAAAATATGAGGGATAATAAACATGGCATGTTTCTTTTTCCATTTAGTACTTTTAGCTATTTCAAATAACACAAGTTAGTACAAGACAAAATCATATTTAAAACAAAAATAATCAAATTACATGACAAAAAAAACGTATTTAAGCTTATGATCACAACTGTATAGTAGCATGGTCGATCATATAACAGCATTGCAGTATAATGGAAATATTGATGGTAGAAATAAAAAAAAATATTTAATTGTATGCCTAAATACGTACAATTAAATAATATTTTCACACTTGAGTAATATTCTCACATCACATCTCATATTTCATCTCGAGATCTTCACTGACACTTTTGTTTCCTTGTTTAACCCCTTAGCTGTCACCCCCCTTTTTGAGAATGGGGGTTAAAATGCACTATTCAAACTTAAATGCTTGTAATTCAAGAATGCTTTGGAATATATACCCAAGTTTGGTCTTGTTTTAAAGAAAATACTCAGCAGATTACTGCTGAAGTGAAAACTCTTCAAAAAAAAAATACTGTATGAAACCGTTATGGAAGTTTAAATTTACAGTAAATCAAATATACTGTACTATATATTTTTATTTTATATAAAATATATATTTTACAAAAAAAATTTGCTCTAAAATTACTATAAAATCAAAGCCATAAATCTAACCAAGTTGTGTTCCAAATTTGAAGTTGATATCACAAAAATTGAAGTTCCCATGAGATTTTGTTTAGGCGTAGTACCAAACATAGCCACCGGGTGGCATTGAATTCCATTGAATTTAGTTGTATTCTGCCTTAACAAATTAATACATTTCTGTCCAAATATCAATTCTGTCACAAAATTTGGAACCTTGAGACTCAGATCTTTCTGAAAACATGTTTTGTCAAGATTAGAAAAGGTTTTGATCATAAATTATGAAATATAATGATGCCCAAAAGGGGAGGATTCTGATAAAATAAGTACAGTTTCTATGGTAACACAACGGTCAATAATTAAATGTTTTTTACAGGATGAATTCTGAGTTTATAAGCTTTCAAATGATACCTAATTTATGATAACTACTAAAATATGTATAATATATAATAAAAAGGCGATAAAAAATAATATTATATTTTAGAGGATAATATATATTTTTTTTTAATTTTTAGAGGATAATATTATACTATAACTTTTTATTTTTATTTAAAAATACTAGATATGTTTTATTATGAACTTTTAGCATAAAAATAGACGTTTCGATGATTAAAAGTGGGTGCATCGACTTTTTGTGACAAAGGTCAGACCTCCCTGTTATGATGCAGATTTTTTTGAGGTGCACTCTTGTCATAAATTCATCAATTACTCTTCCTACATAATTTGTAACACAAAACAGGGTTAGAATATCTATTTAGAAGTCTTAGACCTTTTCAACAATATAAAATTTGTCATAAATAGATTAGGATTTAATAGAAATATAGTAAAGTAAAGTTAGGCGTCTCGGTACCGGGACGGTGACAGTTAAGGGGTTAAAAAAAAACCTTTTTCATATTTTAAGCCTGCAACAATGAAATATAAGGCATTTAAAAAGAAGGAAACTTTTTTATTATACCTTCATTTTTATAAGACTGTTTTAATGGAGCCAAAAAGAAAACCCTGAAATCTGATAGTTTTAATAAAAGTCAACCCCTGAGACAAAGTCTGTGATGGACCATAAACAACATCAGAGTGAAAGCTCACATCCCACACAGTGTGAAACTGGCCTTGAAGAGCATGAATATAGTCCTTGTATGCAACACCATCCTTGTTGTTTATGTGTGTGATGCAATTGTCATTTGAGTATTTAAAGTATCATTTATCTTGGTATAGGCAAATGTTTTAAGAAGCCGAATACACCACTAATGATCTCATAACTTATACCATAAAAGTATGACAAAACCATGCATTATAGACCAGTTGCCTGCACCACACATGGATAGCAAAGCACACATAATGATCTCCGAAATCCTTGCCCTTGTGGTGACATTTTTGGTCAAAATCTTACAGCTTATAAATCATACAATATTATGTTTTTTTTTTTTGAAAATGCATGTGTGCCTGTGTGTGTGTGTGTGTGTGTGTGTGTGTGTGTGCGCGCGTGCGCGCATTTTTGTGTGGGTGTATTTTCTGTAAGTCTAAGCTCCTGCTTAATTCAACCGAGGGCCAATTATTGACTGTTCTGCCTCTCTAAAATCCTCTCAATTCATATATCAAGTATAAAGAGTCTGCAAGTCAAGACCTTCTAACCCTACTTTCTTCAGTCTGATGATTCACCAATTACTTAAAAGTCCAATCTTGCCAACTGTTTGATACTCTACATTATATTCATTAATGCAGTACTCTTTAATACACTAAATGCTCAAAACTATGCGGACGCCAGAACAACATTTGCTCGTTAAGCATTTCATTTCAAAACCAGTGAGTAAAATCGAAATTGGTGTAATGTCCAAACCATTTGATTTCATCTGTCTTTTTTGTTGTACTGATTCTACTGAATCATAAATACATAATGTGAATATTATGGTTAATTTGATATCAAATGTGTATTTTGTTTTTGTATTTTTTAGTTTCCAATTTTGTATAGTGTATAGACTGTAATGATCTTAATGATCTTACTGTAGACACTTATTATTTACTTGTTTGTATTTACACTTAAAATTACACTCATGCTTTTTGCTTCTAACACAATTTAAACAATTCATACACACAGTATATATTTTGTGAGTCTGCTTTTCTTGCAATGTTCAGAAAATGGGAATTCAATTGTGCCTATGTAATTACTCTGTAATTACATGGTAATAAATGTGTAATAACACCATTACATCAGTACAATAGAATCGGGGACAAATAAAATAAAGCTGAATATAATACTGATTCATTTTTGGAGAAGAGGGCTTAATATAAATGTAAAATGTAATTACAACCTGTTTTGAAATCATATACATCAGTGAGAGACGCATGCAAATAAAATAAAAATTCTGTTAAATTGTTCAAAACAACACATAAACACATTGTATCTGCAAAAATAAAACTGGATCCACAGAAAATGCCACTAGTTGTTGCACATGGCACTCAGTGTCTAATGTAAAAAGAAATAAACTATTAGCATTGCACGCACATCTTTATAATATAAGGCAATCACTTTTTTATCATTGTACTGAAGAGAATTAAACACTAAATGAGTAAATCTCACCAAAACGGTGCATTTACACAAACCACTCATTTATTTGTCACAAAAAGATTAAGACTGGCTTTGTTTCAGGGTAAGAGTCCTCTAGAGTCCTTTTCCACAGCACTTTTTTCCTGAGCTAGACAAATGCAACACCACTTCCATTTATAGCGGTATTCCCATGATAACTACATGAACACTACAGTCTAGAGTACAAAACAAGCAACAGTCTAAATCACACTGACATTAAACACTGCCATTTTGCTTTCTACCCTCAATGCCGTTTACTCAGGTTCACCTTTAAATGACCAAACATAAAAGTAAAGCCAAAACTGAGGGGAAAACCTGCATAATCGAGCAAACAACAATCTGCACCTCATTGGCTTGAATGAGATTGTAGGAAAGGAAGGAAAGGAATAGTTCACAATATATTTACTCCTCTGGTGAATGATATTCCAAACCTGGAATGTGTGTAACACAAAATAAGACATTTTTCATAAGAATGTTTCCACTGTTTCAACTGCTGACTTTCATTGTATGGTCAAAAAAAGATAAAGAAACAAAATCCTACAGGTTTGGGAAATCTTTATGAAATATTCTTTTAAAGACAAGCTCCAGTCCTTACACCAGCGTGAAAAAGAAATAAAACAGGAAAGTGTCAGACTTACTTTGTGTATTCTTCATTGTCTCTGTCGCACCTTGCATCCTTATGTTTCTCCCAGTCCTTCCCATGTTTGCATGTAGTCAATAAAATGATATCATCCCCATTGTGTATATGATGCAGAGCATTTCTGGTTTCAGAACCAATGCCGGTTAGATACCTCTTCCCCTTGAAGACCAGCAAGTATTTCCGTAAAGGAGGGACATTGTTAAGATTCAGAAAACCTTTTCCCCCTCCTTTCTGAGGATGGTCTTTTGAAAACAGAGGGATGGACACATCAAAGTGTGGTCTGAAGTTGTCCATGTCGGTGCTGGCCTTGGCCAACATGGCTTGGCCGATATCGAAGCCTAGTTCCTCCGTGTAATCAGGCCACGTTCCAGAGTACAAGTTAAAAATCAGATGGTTCCTCCCTTCGTACCACAGCGGGAGGCTTTGAATTCGGGCTCGGACATTGTGTACATACTGAGCGGACAGCTGGTCCCTGTCTAGAGTGTCTATACTCAGTACGAAAAGACAGGCCTGGTTAGGGTCTGTCGTGTGGAACCGCGATTCCTCGATGGCTGCCAGAATCTTCTGGTAGCTTTCCGAGGGTGCTTCACCTTTCTGAGGGGGGTAAACGTAGATTTTAAAGCCCCGTTCACAGCGCTGGAAGTCGAAACAGGTGTCCATTCGACATCGCCGGCTCTTGTAGATGTTCTTCTGGATTTCCCGCCTCTCGCGAGGAGACGTGTGTTGATGAAGAAGCAGCGGCCCGTCCTCTTCCTGCTCTGCCTCACCCAGGTACGTCTGCAGCGGAGGATCAAGCCATTCTGGCCAGCGAGGCGGACGAGGTGGGACACCAGGGATCTGTGAGACTCCGTAAAGCTCTGCGTGGTTCTGGAACTCGCCGATCTGTAGGCCACACAGGTAGGCTAGTAGCAGGCTACAGGCCCCCACAGATACCAGCAGGTATCGCTTCTTCGCCTGCATGTGGACAGCGAGAAGCAGGGCAGGAAAAGAAGGAAGCACAGAGGGCCGGATGTAAACCCACAGGACCAGCTCTCATACCAGTATGAGCATTCTGATATTGCACGGACCACTGTAAGCACAGAGATACAGAGGGTTTACACACCAGAATGAAAATCCAGAATCTATACACCTGAATACAAGCTTTATTAGTGAAAATATATGGTGAGTCCAAACAGAGAATCAGGGTTTAAAAGTAAAATAAACAAAAAACATAATGTTTGAGGATTTTAAAATGCTGATCACAATGAATGTTATTTAGAAATATTTCTAAATCCTCCCTCTATTTCTATATCAAATAAGCTTATTTGCACAAGGTTTAGCCGACTTGATTCTAAAATATACTGTACTACTGGATAACAGACCCTATTGTCCATGTTAAATAATGACATATGTAATTATCATTTTGGATAAGGGGGTGATTACAGTCAAACAAATCGTAAATAAAGTAAAACTATGGATTCTATGAAAGAACTGTAAAATTAATTAGGGCAATTAAAGGAGGATTTAACAAAGCAGCTTTAAAGTCTACATCCCATGAATTAAGCACAAAGCATTTTTTTTCTCTCTTTAATTATGTTTTATGAATAGTGCTATGGAATTTTAATTGAGATCCCGATGAAAGATAGATACCAGTGCCTTAAATAAGTTAGGTGTTAACTCTTTACAAATGTTGTTTTAAAGGGGTAGTTTGACCCACCATGTCATAATTTATTCACCCTGTGTCATTCCAAACCTGAATGACTTTCTTTCTGTGGAACATAAAAGAAAATCATTTGAGTATCTTTTGTTTTTCTTCCATACATTTGAAGTCAAGTGTTGCCTAACCAAAATGGTTCAAAATATCTACTTTTGTGTTTTACAAAAGAGTGAAAGTCATACAGGTTTGGAACACAATTGACCTCACCGCATCTTAGCTCAAAATCAGTGCATACTGTCAAGTGCATTTCTATGTGACAAAAATGTAATGTCAAGGTTTTTTTTCATGTATTTGCAGTGAATTCAATCATCTCTATCATCATTTATTCAAGTCCTATTTTATGTATTCATTTATTTACTCCAATTTAAGGCCCTAAAAAAAAAACAAAAAAAACTTTCTCGTGGCACGGATGAGCTGGATTTTTCCAGGGCCGAATTTTATCCTTATTCCAGCTCTGCAAAAACCTGGTAAAAAGAAATAAACTGACTACATGAAACAGTGACGTTTAAAATACCATGTTAAGAAAACAAAATCAGCAAAACCTTGCACTCACTCTTCACCTCACTTGAAAACTCCACAAACTAAGGCAATATTTTAAAACAAAAAAAGACTACACAGTAAAATAAAATAAGCTGATTAAATTGATTTTTATATCACTGTACTTTTTAACTTAAACATGCATATGCTAAACAAACTGAAACTGCGTCCATATAGAGAGACAACGATTTACCTCAGTCACTTGTTGACGTGTCAACCATCTACTGATGAGCAGAAGACGTTCAATGATCCTCAACTTTATCTAATAAACCAATCAAGTCAGCGCATTATTGTGAATTGTGCAAGAGTATTTGACAGCCATTTCTGTACTCATAAAGCAAAGATTGTAACTATTCAGTATGTCAGTCTTTATAATATTGCGATTACAAGTGAAATTGTCAGAAAAACACTCGCTGTCTGAATCCATTACCCTGAAAAATCAACGTGTTGATCGTTGTCCATTTATCTCTTTACATGCTTGATAAATATCTTCACATTTGTCGTGGCGATCACTATGCAACTTCAGAAAATCCACTGAGTCTTCTTTATATCACATATTCCATCCATAAGTCTCGATACATCATGAATAAGCCTTCAGATTTGCGTATCTCCAGCATCAAGAAAGAGCTCCTTCTATGAACGTGAGGATTATCAACCCCTATGCAGATTTTAGAGCAAAATCCATTGCAGAGTTCCTGAGACATCCTGAACGCTCAAGTTGCGTTTACAACTCTCCAAAAGCAACGTGAAACTTCTCATCACGCCACTCGTGGTCTCACGGCATCCTCGAGACTCTGATAGCATCGGATAACACCTGAAGCACAGGTTTCAATCGCAGTCCCTTCCAGCGGTTTGGTTTAATTCGACGTTAGCTGTCAGTCACAGCTTGATCCGGAGTCAATCCAGCGGGACCACGTGCATAGACTCCAAGACGAACCCCAAATTCGCTCCCATGACAATTCTCCGTTAATTCATCTTTATCAATACCTCAACAAATGCAAGCACTGTCAATGATCAGTTTCCCGCCTTTTCCCCCAACGGACGGCACTTGGTGTTAAAGTTAAAGCTGTTGCCAGTTGAACGTCACTTCACTCCAGCGCATCTTTACCGGGACGAGCCCGCGGGAACACGCACAGCTTCTGTCGCGCGCCTGCCTCTACAAGTCTTCTTCTCCTTCAGAATCAGCAGGCGTGGAGCGAGAGCTTCTGAAGAGAGTTGGCGAATCCCCTCAGTATCTCTGTGAGCTCGAACCTCCCACCGCCATTGACCCAGTCCTCGCCGATATTAGAAGAGAAAGCTCTGTGAGAGAAGGGACGGACAGATGCGTAGACGCGAGGGGAGCATGACACGCGCCCGACGGAACGGGAAGAAACCGTGAGACTGTCTGCGAACATCTTCATGGAAGAACACAAGATCCTCTTCTGATGCACACTGCTCCCCGGCTATCCTTCCAACAAATGTGTGCGTTTTCCATTATGGAAATGTGTTATAAGTCAATTTATTTGAGATAAACGTCCTGTCTGACACAAATAGCCTATGTTTGACTGTTGATAAATATGCACTCCTAAACAGAAAGGCTCTCTATGGTTTCATGATGAAGAATCTTCCCATCCATGGAACCTTTTCAATGCACAAGGTTATTTGTAAAGGATCTTTAGATTATAAAATATTCTTCACACGAGGGCAAAAATGGTACACGTTTAAGAACTGTTCACTTAGAGGTTCTTTTGGGAACATATAAAGCTTCATCTAATGGCTTTAATAATAAAAATAAAGGTTCCCTTTTGGGACCTTTTATTTTTAAGAGTGTAAAAAGTAACAGGATCGCAATTCATTTAGCCATCACTGGCCGAAGGTTCAAGGTCATTACACATCAAGTTGTTAAATTAAATAAGTATAATATTAAGAGTATAATATAGCCTACAGTTTTCAGTTAGATTCAATTGTTTACTGTTCAGAAACAAGGTGAGTTTTCTATAAAATCATCCTCTTCTAAATATAACAAGATGTGACAATGTGTTGAAACCAATAAGATACAATTGTCTTCGTCGAAAGATTTCACATCCTGAAATTATAATCTTATTATGACAGAGTTTTCATTTATTAAATTGTGTATAATTTTATTAAAGGAGAGTTAAATAATAACTGATGCATAGCCTATACTTTGGGCACAAAGTCTTTTTTTATAGTATTAGTTATATAGCTTTTTATTAGTAGGCTATTATATTATCATATGATTAGTATAGCTATAAGGTTCTTGCAATGGGATCATAAATCTAGATTATAGATTAGTAGTCTATATATGACCTTCATTTAGTCATAGTTCAGAATTGCTATTAGCTGAGTCAATGAAAACCTACTCACAACATATTCACAACAGATGTAAAAAAAAAAATCTCTAAAACAAGTCAAATAAAACTTTTTTCAGCTGTAAGAAACGTATGGTTGAGCAATGGAAAGGTGTGTGTGTGTGAGAGAGAGCTGAATGTAAATTTGACAAGAGGAATCACTGGGCCTGTGGGACTATATTCGTTCTGAGACTGATAAGGTGTGTGTATTGAGAGATAAATGCTTCCATCTAGTGGTGCATGTTGTAAGAAAGAAGAGCAAGCGTGGTTTAACTCCTGACAAATAATAGAGTACACGAATTGTTTGTGTTCTCAGTACAATGGATGAACACAGACACACACAATCCCTAAGGGAAGATCTTCGTTCTCATTTGTCCATTTTATAAACACATATTTTCATTGAAAGTTATTTTCAGATATTTAACATTGGCATCCACCAAATTCTGCAGATTTCTGTGTTTTCCAATGGCACTGTTTCACAGTCTATTCTATGTTTTGTTCACCGCATGCCCAGAATGAGAGAGAAAAAAAAAACCGGAGGAAACAGAAGTGGACAGAGCCAGAATAGAGGACACATGCAGGCCGGTTAACGTTAACAGTAACAGTAAACACTGACCCAAATTACCAGACAAGATAAAGACAGAGAGGTGGGTGTAAACATGAAGTTAAAGAATGAAAGAAAGATGGAAGAAGAGAGAGAAACAAAGAGAAGAAGGCAAAGGAGAGGATGTGGACAGATGAAAAACAGAGTAAAAGATGAAGGTAGACATTAAAATGATAGCCTGACTTCGTCATACTCATATTCAAGAGAGAATATGAGTCTGAAACTCCTCCATTGGGCTTTGATTATGAGGCGTGTCGTAACCGAACCAGGAAAAAAAAAAACCTCTGCACTCAATTGGATATAGTCGGTAGACCTACAACCAATCAGAGAAACGCATAAGTCAACTGCTTTGCATAGCGCAGTTTTCAAATACAGAACGTAGCCTACTTTAAGTTAAATAACGAGTGTTACTTCTTTTACTTACTTCTCCATTTTGGCCGGGGTTGGAGTGGTCTGTGATGATGTTCCCTGCCTGTTTCTTCACTCTGGCATTGTACAAGTCCTGAAGGTTGGGGAGGTGTACACCATTGATCCCTTCAGATGTCCTAACAGTCCATTGTAGTCTTCTTATATCTGACTTGCTGGCTGACCCAAACCGGACAGTTATAGAAGTGCACAGAAGCGGCTCAATAACAGCTGAGTAAAACTGAGTAATCTGCGTTTGTGGTAGGTTGAACTTTTTCAGTTGACGAAGGAAGTACAACCTCTGTTGGGCCTTTTTGTCAATGGAGTCAATGCGAAGACAGTGATATCGGTTAAAAAGATGTTAGTCATCTGAAGCACTGTGTCTTTAAGTGTGCTTGTGGCTTTTTATTTCTTTTTTACACTCATGTTTAGAGGAATGTTTTACATCTAAATTTTACCACAGGCTATTGCTACTATAGCCCAAGGACATACTCCCTGCATTTATATTTCCCTCAGAACTCTCAATATCTGAGGTGGTAATAGGCCTGATAGAACTCAACTGTGTTATATATATATATATATATATATATATATATATATATATATATATTAAATTTGGAAGCACATGATTATAATTGTAACATAACTGGTTATAACTTGGGATAAAACTTGGGATAAAAATAAATAATAAAAATGTCTTACAAGTGAAAATAAAAATAAATAATATAAATGAATTAATGCGTTTATGCATTGTGCGTTTATATAATGGATAGGCCTACAGACCTACCAGAAACGGTCATAATGCATCATAGATGTGTTATTTCAGTTATTTAAAAGTGTAAGTAGGCCTAATTGTCATGACATTTCAAGTGTTTAAATTTGGGTAAAATGTTCAACTGCTCTGTTATTAACCACAGAGGACTCTTACAATCTGCAAAGTGAGAACCAGTCTCATGAAAGTGCGTATCTATAGACCGAATGTCATTTCTCGTGCCATTTATACGCCAAAAATGTTTTTTTGCGTGCAAATGCTAGCACTGAAGACCCCTTGCATACGTTAAATTGTTGTGATTATATCAAACAAAGTGGCCAAAACATGATTATATCAAACAAAGTGGCTGAAACAACATTTCTTCAACCCGGTATCACGACAAGACGTAAAATAATCACGTTGATCCACTTTTGAAAACGTGTAGATGTCACGGTTTAAACCCCCTCAAACGTGAAACTTACACTTAAACTGAAACTTACCATCACGACCTATTGGTTTTCATTAAACCGAGAAAAACGGAATTTTAGTTTTATTGACGATCACTGAGAAATGGTCTATTATTAAAAATGCAAAAAACATTTATTATTTTCAAGGTGAAAATGATTCATTTGCCTTGATCCACGCCAGAAAAAACGTCTAAATGTCTAAGGTACGCTAAAACAACGTAGGGAAGCGCGGGGCACAACCTAACGCGGGGTTAAATGTAACACGGACCGTTTACATATCATCAGGATCAAGCTGGCCGTCTTTCCGCTATTTTTCTCTTGCTGCCAGAAGACGATCTCCAGCGAATTTGCGGAAAGTTTTGATTATATTTCGTGAAGATACTGGACAAAGAGTGTTTTGACACCATGAAAGCAATTTTTTTCATCATAGTTTTTTTCCGGTTTCTGAGTTGGGTGTATACGTTTCCAAATCTAACTTTATATTGTAAAAATTGAGGTTAAAATATCCCAAAAATGAGCTACACGCATCAAAAGATTGAGAAGAAATAAGGTTGATGATGTCATTAAAAAACTGACAAGTAATAGTGCTGCCGAGATATTAACCTGAATTAGCATGCTAAATTACTAGCCCCGGCCCGGCAGGTGTCGTAATACCAGTTTCGACCATGGGAGGCGGTATGCGGGCGGGCAACGTTACCACCAGCCAAACTGCAGTACACGAGTGAGTCGCGCTCACGCCAGCTTGTGTGTGTACTTGAACCTGATGTCAGTCGTGTGGAAATACAGCCCACTACTACATTTCAGTTCAGAGTTCAAAAAATGATTGGTCGATATTATGCATGAGGAATACATTTTGGTAAGTTGTAGCATACTGTATCTTTCAACAGAGTTCATGTTCTTTTACCATTAGCTAGTAGAGATGATCGGTTCACGTGCGCTAGGGATCTGTCGTGTAAAGCGCCAATACTGTATTTATTGTTTGAATTGCGTAATAAAATGAACAGAATCTGAGAGCTGACATCGGTCTCCGTGTCCTTTTCTGTGCATGACAGAATTGATGTGTGGCGTGAGAGTGTAATAAACGAATAGTTGAAATAAAGTCATTATTTTTGTTGTTTTTTTGCGCACAAAAGTGTTCTCGTCATTTGATAAACTTAAGATTGAGCCACTGTAGTCACTTGGACTATTTTAACGATGTCTTTAATGACTTTTCGAGGACAGCAAGAGCAGTCCCTCAAGAAGCCTATGGACTGTATGCAAGAGCGATCTTAATATCTTAAATATCTTAATTTGTGTTCCGAAGATGAACGAAGGTCTTACGGGGTTGGAACAACATGAGGGTGAGTAAATACTGACAGAATTTTCATTTTTGGGTGAACTAACCCTTTAAAGCATAAAAACACCACATAGGCAAGGCAAATAACCATTAAAAACTTGATTTTCACCTTGAGGAGACTTTAATATATCTACCACAGAAGATAATGGTCTAATTACCTGATAAAACTGAAATCTAAATAATAGGATTACACAGGAAGTAATATTCCTCATAGTGCATTAAAGACAAATAGTATTTTAGTAAAGATATTTTACTACACATTTACACAGAGACTTATGGAAGAATACAACAGAAGAGCCTATTTATTATTAAACAAAGAGATAGCATTCACTCACTCACTCACTCACTCAAACCACTGAAGAACACAAAAGAAAGTCTATGAATGAGTAAAATACAGGCAGTCGATGAAGTTGGAGGTCACTGGAAGCGGGCAAGGATGTTCCTCTGGGGTCCCGGCTGAGGCCCGGTCGTCGTCGTGGTTGTCGTCTGCTGCTGCTGCTGTAACTGATGTCGCAGCTGCTGGGAATAAGGGTCTTCCAGAGACTTCACTGACACAGTGGTTTTTGGTCCTGTCTTCCATTCGATCCCGCTGCTGTCTACAACTGAGGCTTCAACAGAGACCACGTGTGTGCCCAGGATGGAAAAGTTGAGCAGGAACTGTGTGCTGAAGTAATCATTATGAGGCTCCACTTTCTGCTCAATCTCATTGGTCTTGGAATCAAGAGGAATCTAAAATCAAAGATGAGAACATGAGAGTACGCAACTGGGAAATGATGTTTCCCACCAGCTGAGAACGACTGCACTAGACGATCAACAATGTGAAACTTTTGACTCTGGGTTGAACTCACCTTGAAGTCTGATCCTGGTTTAGTCTGTAGAGTAGAGCTGACTTTAAGGCAGACCGCCTGAATCTTCCGGAACAGTCCCGGAGTGGAGCCATGCTGCACCACCCCCTCCACCTTTAAAGTCAACTGCTGGTTGTTCTGCACTGGGATTGGCTCGTTGGGGGTGCGAGGAGATGGAGAGAGGGCAAGCTAAAACAAAAATCATTTTAAAATCATATAAATGTGGACATCACACATGAAATCTGCAAACTTTGCACGCGGGTTATTAAGGCATAACCTCAACCAGTCGATTATTTTTAATAATTTCACATTGTACAGATTACTTACTTTAATGCTGGTGGACTGAAGCTTCTGGAAGAAATATCTCTGGAACGACAGTGGTACCTTCAAGATGGCTATGACGGCATCGCACAGGCAGCCAGTGTGCTTGAAATGGATAGTTAAAAAGACACATTTAAAAAAAAAAAAAAAAAAAAAATCAAGAAACAGAAAGATGAAAGAAATGATGTCTCAGAAAACTCGGCCAATGGAAACACTTCAAGATTACCAGGTAAGAGACAGGAGGGTGCTTCCTGCTTAAGTTTTCCACTTCCTCCAAGACGTGATTGAACACAGCCAGCATTCTCAGTTCATACTCGCTCTCTGCCAGAACCGATCCATGTGTCCCGAACTCCTGGAAACTGAACCAGATGGCATTACGACGTGCCAAAGAAATATTCAAACGAATAAAAATCTACCAAACGTCTTGTCAAAATCCCACATTAAATATTTGAAGCATCTGTTTAAATGTAAGATTCATGAGTATTCTTACCTGGCCGTTTGTGGATCAATTATTAAAGCCTCAATAACATGAGATACAAGCAAGCAGCTTTGCTGTTGTCTGAGAAAAGCTTTAAGGAAAGTACAGCTGTTTTGAAGAGCAGCTTAAGATTCATTTATAAGCACCATATTTACAATATCTTATACACTCACCTAAAGGATTATTAGGAACACCTGTTCAGTTCAATTATTCAATAATGCAATGATCTAATCGACCAATCACACGGCAGTTGCTTCAATGCATTTAGGGGTGTGGTCCTGGTCAAGACAATGGCCGTTTCTCAATATGCGTACTTGTCTGTACTTGTGTTCTTGTGGACTTGTGAAACGTCATCAGTCGCTGCCGAAGTACTGTTCCAATTCAAAGTTCCCATCTAGCCAAGTCCACTTCAAATCCCCGGATGTGTTCTTGATCCGCCCCGTTTACCGAGGATGCATCGAGAGGTGACTTGTGTGGACTTGAGATAGCCAGGTAACCCAGAATGCACCTCGCACCAACCAGCAAGCGTCAATGGGAGAGGAGAAAATCCGCGAAAAATACTACTGTTATTGAGTCATGAAATGTAATTTTAAGAGTGTTTCAGGCGAGAATGTGGTTGTTTAAATCTCAAATCTGTACTTTATTTATAAAGATAGCGCCTATATTGTAAAATGCATCTGACGTTTTCGGAGTTCTGACATCCAAGCCTTCAGCGGACACTCAGCGAGATCAACCCCGACTGGAACAGCTTATCCTCGGCTAGTGCTTCTGACGTTTGCCGCCGGCTCTGATCTCTCTAGTCTAGTGGATAAACCTTGACGTATAACTCGTCTTGTGTATACGTCTATCTTTGGTCTCATTAAACTATAATTTGTTCCATGGCGCAAAAAAAAAGGTTTTAAGGTTTAATGGCTATTTTTTTATATTGTCTTCACTATATGAACAATAAAATAAAATGACATAACCCTGTCTCTGTTTGATAAATGTCAATAAAAATCCAATGTTTCATATTTTTAAAATGAAAACAAAAAGATCATGTTCATTTTGTTATAATATATGCAGTGAAGAGAATCGCGTTGACTGAACCACATGGCCATTAGGCTATTATAGGCTATGTTGTTTTTTGTTAATGGATAGTCAGAGGGGTGTTTTATAACATATTTTGTCTTATTGTTGACGAAAAGATGCAGAGTTGTAGCAAGTTGCGTTTTATTGTTGCCTAAAATATAGAGTAGAGCGTGCCGAGTGACGCGATCAAGTACGCTCTGTTACATTTGCAGAAGAACCGGATTTGCGTCCTCGCATCCTCGGGAGTTCGTTCTCCGGAGTCGAACTTGCAAGTCTGAACTACCAAGGACGCAAGTCCGAAGTCTGCGTACTTGGTATTGAGAAACGGCCAATCTCCTAAACTCCAAACTGAATGGGAAAGAAAGGTGATTTAAGCAATTTTGAGCGTGGCATGGTTGTTGGTGCCAGACGGGCCGGTCTGAGTATTTCACGATCTGCTCAGTAAAATCCCAGTATTTTCACCCACAACCATGTCACAAACACTGCTCTTACGGGTGCTTGAAGAAATGTCTCAACGAGTCAAATCAGGCTACTTTCAATAAAAGCTCCAAACATATTAGGAATAGCTTTTAGCTGTGTTGCTATATGTCATGATAAGCAACTGAGTAAGCTAACACTCTGTCTAGACGAACATCTATAATAAACTCTTCCAATGTTTCATCACCGAGCGCATTTTGTACATTTGTCTCTCTGAATGGGAGCCTGATGATTTTGTGTGGTATTGAAACATCCATTGTGTAGGATGTGAGGGAGAAACAAACACAAATGAATCTTCCAGATGATTCATTCAATCATAATTCCACACAAAACTCAACACTCCAGACACCAAATCAACAATCTAGGACCATAAATAATGTGTGGGCTCCAGCCAGTCTGAGCTAACTAAAGAACCCCTGAGCTAAGTACTTTATGCAAGCTTCAAAGAGCGCCTGGCTAAAGGAAGAACGGTGCCAATGTTAGGTAGTTGGTAAAAGACAGATTGGTTCGGAGATGGCACCGTTCGAGTCCCACAAAGATAACGCCAGAGGATGTTTGATCCCATGACAGAGACTTAAAACAGACCTTCCTTTTCTTAAAAAAACCTCTGAGCGACCTCAGGGTGGAAATCTCTCCAAAGCCACAGAGATTCAGACTGTACATATGAAAATACATAAGCAATGCTTATGTATGCTCAAAACAATGCTTGACCATGGCCGCCATGAAAACGACTCCGGATGCGAGCGGGTCAAGTATAAACTGTGGAGACTCGCGCTGCGGAGGCAGGCGAAAGTATGCGCGAGTCTCCTCAGACAGCGCGCGCACCGCTCCAAACGGTCGAGGCGTTTATACTGGGCCCGCTCTCCGTTGTACTATTTCTTGAAACGACAGGGGACGACTCAAGTAACTGTCCTCTAACCATTAGGAATCGGTGAGAAGAAGACAGATAAACACATGACAATGTTTATTTTGTAGTATACCACCACCAATACAAAAATAATCATGTAAAACTCAGTAAACCCTGAGATTATTTCTTGTGTGACATTACAAAAAAAATATATATGGGAACATGTATGTATAGAACTAAATGCTCTCTTAAATATTTTCTACATTCACTAAACATGTTTCGTTAAGTTTCATGTACATTTGTATTAATCATGGACCTTTGTTCATTTAAAAAGGTTTTTTATGCTATTGTATGCTACATTTTTAAAATGTAAGAAACTAATTTAGACGTGCAAAGGGTGCTGGTGTGATGAGAAGAAGTTCGCACTCGGCTTTGTTTTTATGAGAGAACATTTCATTTTAAAACCTTTCTGCAGGCCATTAGATTATTATTTAATGTACACATGAGTGGGGTCAAAAACATTTTAGTTTGAATTTTATTTTATACTGTGCATTGTGCTAAATAAATATTTGCATAATTTGTAATTGATTTATTCTTTGAAAATTTTATATTAATTTATGCAATTGCAATGCCTTGATTTTAGAAACGTTTGTACACAGTCATAGCCATAAATGCAATGATACTGATAATTGGCATAATTTCTTTCGGCGTTTCGGTTTTCGGCCTTGATTTCCTCTTTTTCGGTTTTCGGTTTCGGCCAAGAATTTTCATTTCGGTGCGTCCCTAGTGGGGATATTTTAGATTTTTAAATAAGTGATTCTTTCAAAATTCCCTTTAAACTAATTAATAATTCCCTTATAGCCAAATTGACTGGTTTCCCTTACAATTGTAGTATGTTGCATACAATAGCAATGCCCCATTCGCATTGATGTGTTCATGAACTTTTGAATCTTTAAAGGACTAAATGCAGAGAATTTTGGATTGCGCTTCCGTAGCTGGAGCTGAATGTCTGGGATGCTCAACGTTTACAATTTTGGGGGAGATAAACCCCATGAATGGCATACTAATAGTAATCAATGAATTATTTTAACACAAAAATCTTTCATATTTCACCTTTAAAGAAAAAATAGAAGTAAACTTGTAAAAATAATCTTCGTCGGAAAGATCGTCCCCCAAGAGAATAAAGGATACAGTTCAACATTACGGAGGGTGGCGTAGTCGGCATCAAATGAAGACTGATACAGGTCAGCATAGCGAGCCGCCAGACTTCGAAATTCATCCATGGAAAATTTCATCTGATCAAATCCACACAAAAAAGAAGCATACAATAAACATGCCATCCTCATCCTCAATTCTTAC
This sequence comes from Pimephales promelas, assembly GCF_016745375.1. The sequence continues at coordinate 32,677,059 of NW_024121432.1, read as the reverse complement.
ATAATTTTAGCTGAGGGAATCAGAGAAACAAACCAAATACAGTCATACATAGTGATACAGTCAAACCAAAATTTATTCAGACACCTTCAACATATCTCACATTAACACAGTTTATTTGCAATAGTTTAGAAAATGGTAATAAAATATGACAAGAACTCACAGTTATCAAATCAGTTGATATTATTACACTAGTTTTGGCTATTCTTCTGTTAGACAAATGAATTTGATATAATAGCTGTTGGCTGTCAGCTGACAAAGTACACAATTAAATAATACCAATTACCAAGCAAAGCTTAATTTAGTTCAGTCTGTGGTGTAAAAATTAGCAATTAAAGAAAAAACACGGTCAGGTCAAAGTGTCCGAGTCATTTTTGGTCCCAAATGTTTTATAAATTTTACTGGTAATTGACCAGTATGAAGAATGATTTTGGCTATAATATGTCAGAGTTTACTTTATTTTGCACTAGTAAAAAAATGATATGTGGTGTCTGAATGATTTTGAGTTTGACAGTATACGTTTTCCAGCACCTGTGTTGATATGCGGCCGCAGCGCTGCAGTTCGCTGCCCGAGGACAGAGCGATGGTGGTGGCGATGGCAGGAGGGGGGCTGGTCTTCAGACTGTTGCAGGTGCAGATGAGCTGGGACAGCGCCTGAAGAGTGTCTATACGCAGCTTCACAAACTCACACTGGAACGCCAGAGGACTCAACGGCGTACTGGCGGCCTGAAGGCAGAACGTGGTTATAGTCGCAAAAAAACAGTTCTGTGCTTCAATATGAAAATAACTGAAAGGGACGAAGCTGAAAAAGAGATGAAGAGCATGACTGGCGTATCCTAACCATGAGAGACGCGATTCCCTTCTGGTAGGATTTGAGTGCTTCAGAGATGGCGCTCATGGCTGCGCTGTAGTCTCCATCTGAAAGCCCGCTGAGGCACTGCTCGGCCTGGGAGAACTCCATCAGACTGTTCAGCCAGAAGTAGAAGTGCTCTGAGGCCACGCGGGTGCGAAGGCTCTGGTACAACTCCCTGGAAAAATCATGGCAGCCCTGCGGACGAATTAAGTCATTTTACATTTTATATAGCTACTAACGCAAATCACTCTCTCATTTTTTTTCCCACTAAAATGGCCCAAATATAAAAATATATTTAAATTGTACAGTACAGTTCAGTGAATATATCATTAAGGTTTTCATAGAATTATTATTATTTTTTTTTTATCCTGAAGCAGCAAAATAAATGTCAGAACAAAATGTAAATATGTCTGGAATTATATAATGGAACTATATAAATAACAAAAAAAGTCAGCAAAATGGTAGGTTACACTTTATTTTAAGGTACGTTTAAGTACTGAGTAATAATAATCTACTTACTATAGGGTTAGGAATTTGCTTTGACTTAGAGTTAGTTGCAAGTAATTATGCACAATTTATAATAATTACTGTACACTCTTAGAAAAAAAGGGTTCATTGGGGTTCTATATATGAAGCATAGGGTTCTTTACTCAACTCCAAAGAACCTTTTATGCTAAAAAAGGTTCTATAATGACAAGAAAGAACCCTTTTGGCACAAAGGTTCTTTATAGGCTATTATTCATTCATATATTACAATATTCTGCAACATTTTGTAGTTGTAATTAAATTATTGTTCATTAAACTGTTGTAGTAACTTAATATCACATTTTGATCATGCAGATTTTTGGAGGAGAAAAACTGAAATGGCACTCTTCGTGTGATATTGATTAACTACATAAAAGGATATAAATATATACATTTTCTAACCTTCATATCTTGAATATTGTGATCATTCACATGCATTCATAAATACATTTTAGGGTCTTGATGTTTGTCAATAATATGAAATATATTTAATCCGGAAAGGACGACACAAATGATAATGAATGAACCCAAAAGGTTCAATATAGAACCTTTTTCCTGGTTACAAAGAACCCTAAATGTTTTTTTATTATTGAACCCTTAAAAATGGTTCTGTATAGAACCTTTTAGGGGTTCCAAATACGTAGCGCTGATAGAACCTTTTAAGATTCTATATATAGAAACTTTTCTTCTAGCTACATGTAATGTGTAACAAGGACAATAAAATAAAGTGTTACCAATTTTTTAAATAAAATAATATCATATATCAGACTGATCTCATGAAGTAGCATGTGTATGACACGCCAATTCGTATTTCAATTTTTGGCGTGCTATCAACACGCATAATCGCTTTTCAGCGTGTTTATGAACGCCGTTGACTTAATGTTATTACTGTATATATAAATATATGACTTACCTCAACCCTGTCCCTAAACCTAACCGTCACTGGGGTTAATGGCACTTATGACTGTTCCCAAACCATCCTAGGAAAGAAAAACATAGCTCCCCAGATGTAGATGTACATTTTGCTTTGTTTTGCTCGGACATTTGACACCGTGTACAGACACGCGGAATGACGCGGACGTTAATGGCGTAGACATACACGCGGATACACGCGGATAGCTCAAAATGCGTCGAGATAACACGCCACTTGACTCGAAATTGGCGTGTATGTTTACGCAAAAGTCATGATGTCATGTTGCATATACGGGTCAGAAAAAAAATGCACTTTTGTTTGTTTTAAAAACTTTAACTATACAATATAATATATAAGGTTTTTCACCATAAAAACATCTTTTAGATTTTTGTCAGTTCATTAAAGGGCCTGGATTGTAATGGTGTAAATCGGACAGTTAATCACGATACGATACGATATCGATTCTCCCAGCCAGCGATACGATATTTGCTGATATCTCAAAAAAATTCTACAATACGATTACGATTCGATTCGATTTAGGGCTATATCGATCGATTAATCGATATTTAGATATTATGTGCCAATTATTATTATGTTTTCCTTTTACGAGCCGAAGAAGATATCACGGGTTGGCTGAAATCCATCCTCAATCACTTTTAGTCTGCTTCGACGAAACTCCTCTCAGCTAGCGCGTCTTGTCACCTGACCTGAATACTGCGCACTGATTTGCTAAAACAGACTTTTCGGGGCTTGTCCTCTCTGCTGCAAAACATCAACTTGCGATGCCTTTTCAGTGGAAGATACCAGCTTTTGTGACAAAGGGTTCAGTGAGTCTTGTCAGACGTCTATTTCAGCGGAGAAAAGTTATGTGAGGATTTGGAGTGTGTCAAAATAAAGGTACCGTATATCGATATTATATGTGTGGTTATCGATGCATCGTATCGTTAGACGTTTGATCGATGCATCGATCCATATCGATGTACTGTTACACCCCTAACTAGATTGACAAATTAATTTTATAAAGTACAAATTTTCCATGCAGATTATAAATTAATATAATCCTAAAAACTCCACGGATACAAGAATCACAAAATAAATTACAGTACTTTACATTTTTATCATGTCAAACTACAGTACACTGCTGTAAATCTTATAAAAGAAGATATTTTAACAAATGCAGTGTATTTATTTATTTTTTTGTCTATCCAATTGAAGTAAAGAAATGGTGACCTACATTCTTTAAAATTTATTTTGTGTCCCATAGAAAAATGAGGTTTAGAATTAGATGAGTAAATTAAAAGCAAATTTGTATTTTTGGGTGAACTATCCCATTAAAGTTTATATTAAAACCCGACTATTGATTCATAATTGCCATCATCCAGTGAAGTGGAAGTGGGCTCACCATGCGGGAGGCCTGTCTGGCAATGCGGTACACCGTCCAACCATTGGCCACATTCTCCAACTGCTGCCTGATCACCGTCTTCACCTCAGCCGAGAGTGAGGCCTGACTGGCCACAAATAATACTGTTGCCAAGGAAACCTACGAAAAGCAACAAGACAAATAACTCTTGGGAACGTTTTGGCGGGAAAGTGAGCTACAGTTGGATATCATGTCTGTACTTGCTCACCAGAAGCTCCTGCTGTTTCTCTGATGTTCTGTGACTCGCCACCCTGAAGAGGTCCAGCAGATCTCCCAGCATCCCCTCTGCCAGCACCGGCTGCTGGGTGGCAATAGCAGCCAGAGCCTGACACATGAGCACCCGTGCGGAGTCACATGCGCAGTGCAGCTGTCCCAGCAGGAGGTCCACAGAGCTCTGACTGAGATGAGCACAGCTCTTCAACATCTTCACCAAAGAGGTGAGCGCCGTCTGGGTTCAAACAAAACGCAACATTTCAAAACTTAAAGGAGTAGTTCACTTTTCAAAAAAACTTTTGGTGATAATTTACTCACCCCCATGTCATCCAAGATGTCCATGTCTTTCTTTCTTCAGTCGAAAAGAAATTAAGCTTTTTGATGAAAATATTACACGATTTTTCTCCATATAATGGACTTCAATGGGAACCAAACGGTTCTAGGTCCAAATGAGAGTTTCAGTGCAGCTTCAAATGACACCAGACGATGAATACGGGTCTAATCTACCGAAACGATCAGTCATTTCAAAAATAATTAAAAAAGTTTAAGTTGGTAAATGAAATGAACCAGATGACTCGAAAAAAGATTAGTTCATTTTGATGAACGAGTTCGAACAGGAGAGTCACAAACGCGCATCACAGAACAGAGCAAGGCGAGCATTTGTGCTCATAAAACTTAAACTTTTTTATTTATTTATTTATAAAATTGCCGATCATTTTGCTAGATAAGACCTTTATTCATCGTCTGGTGTCGTTTAAAGCCCTTTGAAACTGCACTGAAATGGTCATTTGGACCATGAACCGTTTGGACCCCATTGAAGTCCATTATATGGAGAAAATCCTGGAATGTTTTCATCAAAAACCTTCATTTCTTTTCGACTTAAGAAAGAAAGACATACACATCTTGGATGACATGGGGGTGAGTAAATTATCAGCAAAAGTTTTTTTTTTAACGTGAACTAATCCTTTAAATTGGACCTATTATGCAATCCAACCACAACAATTTTAGTTATGAAGGTTAAAACTGTCTTCGCATCCTGATACCAATCAATAATAGAAGTGGTCCAAATATTAAAACATTATTATAGTTATGTACAATTATGATATCTACATATATCTTTTGTGGAAGACTCAGGACCAAAAAATGTTTGTCTAATCAGAGCACTCGATCCAAATTGCATGTTGTAACATTAATTTAACGCCGTCTATAGTGACGCTTTGTAGACTCTGCTCTAGTCCATGTGTGTTGGAGGATGTGCCAGAATAAGCTGCATTATGGACCTGGCTTCGTGACTCTAGTGAAAAGTGGCCTCAAACCAGCGCAAGAGCTGAAGGGACATCAGTCACATATTATAAGACCTGTAAACTTTTGATTGACACTCACTTTAAGTGTCGCCTGTGCAGTTTTACTGTCATCTTGACTGCAGAGCAGGATGAGAGACTCCATCCCCATCACGGTTTCTTGTTCCAGCTGGATGACCTCTGACAAAACATTCAGATTTAAAACCACGTTATTTTTCGTTTCATAAGGATGTCTATACAAGCCATATTTAATTACTGCTGAGAAGAAACCCACCTTTCTCTGGACAAGAAACAGCGATGCTGGTCAACACAGTGATTCCATGGGCTGCCACTGCCAGGTTACTATGGTAACAGCACTCCTGCGCCAGCTTCACCAGGTCAGTGTGACGGGGGGCAGGAGACGCCTCACCTGCGACATCCAGAGAGATTAAGTGTTTAAACTCACGTTGTTACATGAGAAATGCATAAAATCATTTTTAATAAAGTTAACATGATATGTTTGATATAGATTGAGATTTGCACCTGTATTAGGGCTGAAGTAGTGTTTAATTGCGATGGTTCCAGATAGTGTGGAGAGAACAGAGAGCATTCCCAGCTTCAGACTGTTGTACGGGGTGCTGAGAGCACACTCGCACAGCACCTACAAACACACATAGTGGAAATGATATATATCGGCATTTACTAGTAAGAAATGAACCAGCTGACTGTCCCGTGACTCTCTGACCATTATGTTCTTCCTGGTCCACAAGTGAGGAGCTTTTTTAGCCAATAGCTTGAGATCCTGAATGGCGAGTCTTTTCACTGCTTTTCTGGGGTCCTCCTTCAAGTACTGGAGAAGAAGACGAATCTACAAGACGAAAAAAATAAATAAATAAATAAATAAATAAGGAGGAATGACCTGCACATTCCCATCCAAAGATGGGTTTTACTTCACATTAAAGTATATATTTTTTATGTAATTATATTAAAGGACAACTCCGGCGCAAAATGAACCTTTGGTCTAATTACACATTGTTACCTAGTCAACCGTTATCTGAGACTTTTTTTCATGATTGCCGAATGTAAATAGTTTTATCTATAAAAACAGTTTAGCCTATAATGCTAGTATAACGCAAGTATATAGGGCATAGAGTAATGACAAATAAAAATCACTTATTATTACCACTAACAAGGCTCAAAATAGCCCCACAGTAACACGGAAGCATAATAAGGGTCTCTACATTCAAACCGAAGCATTGAGAACTTTGTCAGTGTCCATACAGTTTAATAAGAAGATATTTTATACACACAGTCAACTTCGTGAATACAGGAAGAAGCCATCTTTGAAAAATAGTCTCTAACAGTCGATCTACGAACGCCGATCCAAGTGCGCTGGTGAGATGTGAATAAGGTGATAAGGTGAGCGCGAACAGTAGGCAACATGTACATTAAAGAGAAGAAAATAGTTCGTGTTTGTGTTTCTTCCGGAAACAATGGACCATGTAAGATTCTGCACAGTTCAGCGCACTTGGATCAGTGTTCGTAGATCGACTGGTAGAGACTATTTTTCAAAGATGGCTTATTCATGTATTCGTGAAGTTGACTGTGTGTATAAAATATCTTCTTATTAAACTGTATGGACACTGACAAAGTTCTCAATGCTTCGTTTTGCATGTATGGATCCTTATTGTGCTACCGTGTTACTGTGGGGCTATTTTGAGCCTTGTTAGTGGTAATAAAAAGCGATTTTTATTTGTCATTACTCTATGCCCTATAGACTAGCGTTATACTAGCATTATAGGCTAAACTGTTTTAATAGATAAAACTATTTAGATTCGGCAATCATGAAAACAAATCTCAGATAACGGTTGAATAGGTAACAATGTGTAATTAGACCAAAGGTTCATTTTGCGCCGGAGTTCTCCTTTAAACTCACTGCATTTCAAGTTTAGTCGTTAAAGGGATGTTTATCACAAAAAGATTTAATCATCTTCAGAACATTGAGAATAAAGATATTTTTAATGAAATCTGAGAGATTTCTGTCCCTCCACTGATTGAGTCGATTCAGGAAATTTGGACTTAAGCGCTCGATTCATTTGGGTTAGTTTTACAATCTCAGTTTATGAGCTTTTTGAAGTGACAAAGTAGTGGTTGCATAGAATGTCAATGGAGGGACAGAAATCTCTCAGATTTCATTAAAAGTATCTTGTGTTTCGAAGACGAACCAAAGTCTTATTGGTTTGGAATGAATTGAGGATTAGAGACTTTTGGTTTCAAACAGAGATCACGATTCTCCCATGATTAACAATTTACTATAGGTTCTGACAAATGTTAATTGCTGCCGACTATTCAAAATGTCTGATGAATCTATTATCTAGATGGGTTTGAATGAATGATTCAATGACTCGCTCAAAAATACTTCAGTTTCAACACTGGATGATGAATCAGCGCTTTTTGAACTCTTGAGTGAACGATTCAGTGTGTCAAGAAAACATCCCCCACACCATTACACCACCACCACCAGCCTGCACAGTGGTAACAAGGCATGATGGATCCATGTTCTCATTCTGTTTACGCCAAATTCTGACAGAAATCGAGACTCATCAGACCAGGCAACATTTTTCCAGTCTTCAACTGTCCAATTTTGGTGAGCTCTTGCAAATTTGCCGGCCCGTCTGGCACCAACAACCATGCCACGCTCAGAATTGCTTAAATCACCTTTCTTTCCCATTCTGACATTCAGTTTGGAGTTTAGGAGATTGTCTTGACCAGGACCACACCCCTAAATGCATTGAAGCAACTACAATGTGATTGGTTGATTAGATAATTGCATTAATGAGAAATTGAACGAGTGTTCCTAATAATCCTTTAGGTGAGTGTATGAGTGCAGTCTGACCTGCTCAGGGATATCGACGAGCGAGGAGGTGGCCAGCTGGGTAAAGGTGTGCAGAGTGACGATGAGCATGGCTGTGGACGGGTAGGAGGACACCAGCTCCTGGAGTAACTCTCTGCTGCACGAGGCCAGACTGGCGTCATGGTGCATGTGCTGGAGCATCGGGATCAACTTCAGCTTCAGCTCCACTGGAGTGTCCAATCCTTCAGGCAAACACACACCACCCATCAGACTGGAGAACACTTACACCAATGACGATCGCTCACATGAGGTGATCACGTACCTTGAATCATTTCACTAATCTTGTTGCAAATCCCTGCAGCAAAATCTCTGAGAAAAAAAAAAAAGACTTAATGATTAAAATGTTTACGTTCAACATGTTTTCTATCTCTAAATCATCTCTAATTTATAATATTATAATACGCTGCCCGGCCCAAAAAAAGTTTGGATTTAAATAGGGAAATGCTTGAGTGGATCATTATTGCAGTGATTGTTATGTTTCTAGCATGTTATATGTTTGGCAACTGTGTGTAACTGTTCATTTCATAAACAAGCATGTAGGAAGACACATCATGTCCATATTCCACAATGACAAATTCAAGATTCATCAGCCTCATATTGTGAAAGAATGGTAATGCTAAATATAAACATTCACATTTCAAAGAAATTTCTACCATAAAAAGCTTCTAAAATCATTTTAATATTTAAATTAACTAGTACCTAACCAAAATGTTTTTGTTTTTTTTCATGACAGTCTGAAATGACACTTACTTAGAGTGTGAAGAGAAACTAGCAGCTGCAAAAATAGCCGCTTCTACTTCAACATTATCATGAGAGTCCAGACTTTGCCGGATGCTGTGGTGGGCATTTTTCCTCTCTGGAATAATGGAGGCTAAGCTTCCCAACATTCTGTCAAGATGCACAAATATTGACACAGTGTGTACGTATAGAACAGAACAGAAATGTTATTAAATTTTAGAAAGCTGAGAACAAATGTGACGAAACATTTTGAGGAAGCGGATGCTGAAAAACACTCGCAGTCGCGGATGGAAGTACCTGAGAGTTATTGCTCTGGCAACAGGATCATTGCTATGGATGACGGAAAACACTCTTTTGACGAACTCGTCCACGTTCAGGATCTTCTCCAGGTGTTTCTCGCTCAGCTGCGTGACCTTCAGCACACAGAGTCGCAGGAAGTTGTTCCTAATTTGACAGGAGTGAATTTATAGATTCAGAACTTTTCATAACAGAGACCAGCCAAGAAGATTAGTAGCATTGTGTTATTAAACAAATGCCATTATTTAGAAATATTTGACAAATCAGATAAAGTATTTCGCCCCGGTAATAGACAACTTCAAGCTAATGAATATAGATTTTTTTTTAATTATTATTATTATTATTATTATTATTTAATGTGCACAGTTACCCAAGTCTAAAGATGTCTGCCAGTTTCAGAAAGGCTGAGTTGATGAGGATGGGGAAGGGATACTTCTGGAAGAGTTTGGGGAAAAGGACCACGGCTTCACATTGCTCGCCCAGTTTACAAGACCTCAAACCTTTAGTTGTGCAAAAATAACAACATGAATGTTTTCATTAGTAGGATATTCCATGTTCTCTGGATGTAAACAATCAGATATCAGATCGTATATGATGTAAGGCACGTATAATGAAAACAGTCATGCATGCTCTGTGTGTTGTTTATGAAGCACCTTTATCAAGCTCCATCAGCGCTGAATTGGCGTCCAGCTCCTGCTCGCCGTAAGCGGCCTCCGACAGAAACGAGCGCGCTGCGGAGAGCGACATTATGACAAGACTACGAGAAAATATATACTGTTTGTTTATCAATATTTTATTCGTTTGATTAGATAGACTTTGTAAATGAAGTTTGAAGTGGGTGACCCGGCTGCAGTGCAGATCACGTGGCCATGAAGGATATTGCGTCAGGTTTCCGTTCCGTTGAAGCGTAAACGTAAACCATTAGAAAACCGTGGAAAACCATAGAAAAGCACCGTCCGGGTACCAAAATGGGCGGGGCCTACGTGTCGGCGTTAACTCCGATTGGTCTCAGTCTCTTTATAAAAAAAACCGTTTGCTCTTTTTTATTTATTTATAAATATCATTGCATGTTATTTATACATGTGGTAAAATAAATAATAAATAAAAATAGCAATAATGTTGATTTTTGTGTTGTAATTCACGTCCAGAAATAGTCTTCATTCTTACAAATAAATAAAAAAACATAAATATCAAGTTACATGCAATTTTTTTCACCTCTAATAAACAAATGGAATAGCATCGAGTTAAGAAGTTATAATTATGAGATAAAATGTTGAAATAATGACATAAATGAAGAACTTATATGTAAGTGTATATATACAACTTTCATCTCACAATCATGTTTTAGTGTGTCATAAATTCTTAATTCTCATAATTATGAGATCATAATTACGCTTTTTTTTCTTACATCGCAGACAAGGGCTTCCATAAATTGTGATAAACAGTTGTCAAATTTAAACGAAACAATGTTTTTTTTTTTTTTTTTTTTTTAAACCAAAACAATAGATGCTTCGGCATTTATTTATTTATCTGGATACTGGATAAAGGCATCCCCCTTTTACAGTCTATGATATGAGGCATCCCCAAAAATAAAGAAAAGCTGCAAATGTTACATTGGCACATCCTGGGCCACAGAGTGCCTCTGGTGGCTAGTTACCAAATTCCACTCTGTGCGCCTCAACAACTTCCGGTAGTCTGACGTATCGACCAATCAGAACAGCGAACGTCAATCTCGCGCGGAATTCGTCTTTTCCGCTTTTTCATTGTTCGCGGGAAACCGACCACTTCTGAATGAAACCTCTATCCAGCAGGAGCAATGACTCTTTTTCACCATGTTGTTGATCGAGGAGTTATAAAAAGACGGTTCAATGGTGAGTGCTATAAGGATATGTCAGTGGATATCTATGTTATTACGCTGTTTACTCACTCAAACATGCTTTAATATTAATAAGCAGGCGAGCGTCGAGGCTATCCGCTGTCCTCTCTGCTGGACGGGTATCAGTGCGCGCGACAGGACGAACACATTTCATATGGAGCCTCGGCTGCTGCTGTCCCGCCGTTTGGGTGCACGTTTTCCTCTGGTACACCCTCTATTAAACATTCACAATGAGTTCATATGTAGTCAGAAACATACGAGTATATAACGAGTAAACTTGCTTTGCAATGTTCAGCTCCTGGTCAACAGAACAGCCTTGCTGTTGCAAATGAAGAAGGGTTTGTGACCATCTTCAATACCAGAGAAAAAAAGAGCTCGGTCCTGAAAGGTTGGTACCTAGATTCGAAACTGGCTACTTACGTAAAGCATAGCATTTATTCATATTCCTGACACATAATTGTTTTTTTGCAGAGTGGCAGGCACATGATAATGCTGTTTTTGATATAGCCTGGGTTCCTGGTACAAACAGCTTGGTGAGTTTTGCATGATTCCTCTGTTTAATGATGGGGTCAGTGCTTTGGACTAAATTAAATCTTCTGTGTTTTCATAAATATTAATTATGGCTTTAAATGTGAATTATTTTACAGGTAACCGCCTCTGGTGACCAAACCGCCCGTCTGTGGGATGTTATCACTGCTGACCTGCTGGGAACTTTTAAAGGACATCAATGCAGTCTTAAATCGGTTGCTTTTTCCAAGCAAGAGAGAGGTAACTAACTCTACCCATCACATAAGACTGAATATTACTGTTCTGTTTGTGCAATGCAAATTATATGTGCATGACATATGACTTATTATTTTTGCCATGTGCAGTGTAATGAGACTGTATCCCATAAGGCAGTGTACCCATTTTAACTCTCATTTTAGTGACACTAACCAGATGTAATACACTTTTTATAACATCTTTCTTGACACTCCCAATAATTAAGGCATAGCCTACTTGTGTAAAACCACCTTGGCTGCTAACTGAAAGAAGTTGAAGTGCTGAAATAACAATAAAGTGAACTATAAATATTAAAACAACCATTTCTATGAAACACAAAATGACAAACACAGAACTCAATCTAAAATTAAAAGAAAAAGTCAAAAACATTATGATAGAGCATAAACTATGCTAAAAATAACACTGATTAATAGGCATGAAATCTATCTATAATGTAGTTTTTAAAACCATTTTAAAAACTACATTATAGATATTCCATTGAGTGCTTTAATTATTTACAAGTGTCTCAGAGCGGTTCTGTTCACAGATGCTATTGTTTGCTTAGGTTCGTTTTAATTACTACAAAAAATATCTGATTAATATAAAGGTAAAAATCAATTTAAACTTAATGGACATTTACATGAATGAAACTTAATGAATGTGCACTGCATACTTGCTATTTTCTTTTCTAGATTTATTTTTTTAAGCGGCTTGTTCTCTCATTACAGCTGTGTTTAGCACTGGAGGCAGAGATGGGAATATCATGATTTGGGATACAAGATGCAGTAAAAAAGGTTCTTTATTATTCCGAACACCGATGCTTAATAATGGGGCCGTTGAAATGTTTTCTAAAGCTCACTGAAAATGTTTTCATCCATCACAGATGGTTTCTACAGGCAAGTAAAACAGATCAGTGGTGCCCATATGAAACCTGAAAGATATACACCTCAAAACAAGAAGAGGCGTGGGATGGCGCCCCCTGTGGTGAGTTAAACAACCTGACATTAATTTAAGAGTGCAGGCTTTAATTAAAGGAGCAATGTGTGACTTTTAGCGACATCTAGTGGTTCGGTTGCGAGTTTGCACCAGGTTTGCACTAAGGGCTCAGCCCACTGCTCACCCCTCCCTTTCGAAGAAGCTACGGTTGCTAAAACGGGACAAACATCTCGTCGGCTGAGACAGCAGAGAATAGCCAGAGTAAGCCAAGAGTGTGTATCATTGTCACTGTTTCTGTACCACAGTCCATTATAAACCACATCATGAATACTGTTTACAAAGCCATAGTCAGGTGAGGATCAAGGGTTTTAATATATAATTTAATAAAATAATATTAATCAGCTGATTGTCTCACAAACGTAACCAGCAGCACATTTCTCCACACATACTGTAGCAAACCCATAATACAGCGAGGGAGCAGCTATATATTTTTTCTAACAGGGTAGTAATAGTTTAGCTGGCTAATATGAGCTGTTACTGTGGCTGAGCTGGGACGCGTCCGCATGAGTCCAAAGGTCGGAAGTGCGCGCGCTGTTACAATCATGTCATCTCCGCATCCCATAGATACTATTTACTACACACAATAGGCTTTTTTTCTCTGATTTTGAAAAATCTTCGCGATCGACTTTAGTGATAAAAGACTTTAGTAAAAGTCTCTATCGACGGCTTAGTGATTCCTGTAACGTACTGTTTTACGGTCCATGACATGAATACTAATCATCAGCTGTCTCACGAACGTAACAGCACATCTATCCCCAACATAACAAACCCATAACACAGCGAGGGAGAACTAAGTTACATGAAACAATCCCAACTACATATTTTACACCACTCACAAGGGAAAAGTCACTACTCACGGAGTGTAAGGCTAGCTTCCAGCTTTCCGCTACTTCTCTTTCAAGGTAGTGATGAAACGCGTTCTGTAGCACTGTGTGTTCGCGTTCGGCTATGGTAGGAATATGACGTCACAACATGGCGACCTTCATAGAAGGGGATTCCCGCGGTTATGGAGCTATTAATGTCTCATTCTAAGGTAATAAAAACATTACGGTTAATTAAGTAAGTTCTTTATACACCACTGAAAACATAGTTATGGATGTCATATTGCATTTCTGTTAATAGATACTCAACTTTGTTACAAATTGCACCTTTAAAGGATTATTCACTTTAAAAAACAAAAAAACTTTTGCTGATAATTTACTCACCCCCATGTCATCCAAGATGTCTTTCTTTCTTCAGTCGAAAAGAAATTAATGTTTTTGATGAAAACATTCCAGGATTTTTCTCATATAATGGACTTCACTGGACCCCAACTGTTTCAAGGTCCAAATGAGTTTCAGTGCAGCTTTAAACACCAGACAATGACTGTGTTATCTAGCGAATCGATCGGTCATTTCAAAAATAAATAAAAACGTTTGAGTTTTAAAATGAACAAATCTTTTTTTCGAGTCAATTCGTTCGTTTTGTACGTTGAATGAACCAAATGACTTGAAAAAATATTCGTTCATTTTGATGAAAGGGATCCAACAGGAGAGTCACTGACGCACATCAAAGAACAGAGCAAGGCGAGCATTTGAGCTTATAAAACTTAAATTTTGTTATATATTTTTGAAATGACCGATCGTTTCGCTTGATAAGACCCTTATTCTTCATCTGGTGTCGTTTAAAGCCCTTTAAAGCTGCACTGAAACTCATTTGGACCTTGAACCATTTGGTTCCCATTGAAGTCCATTATATGGAGAAAAATCCTGGAATGTTTTCATCAAAAACCTTAATTTCTTTTCGACTGAAGAATCTTGGATGACACGGGGGGAGTAAACTACCAGCAAAAGTTGTTTTTTTTTTTTTTTTTTTTTAAAGTGAACTACTCCTTTAAAATGCATTTTGTAAATACAACGAATATTTGTCTTTTAGGCCATTTTTATATCATATGTGTCACGATTCCTCGATTAAATCTGAGTACTCATTTTTAAAAAAATCCTCAATTGCAAGTTAGTCATGACGAGAGACCAGCAAAAGAGGCCATTCCACGGTTGAGGATCCATGAACCGCAGTATTAGACCATTTTCTAAGGCTGCACGATATATTAAAACCATTTTAAAAACTACATTATAGATATGCCATTGAGTTCTTTAATTATTTACAAGTGTCTCAGAGCGGTTCTGTTCACAGATGCTATTGTTTGCTTAGGTTTGTTTTATTTACCACAAAAAAAAAAAAAATATCTGATTAATATAAAGGTAAAAATCAATTTAAACTTAATGGACATTTACATTTCTGTCACTGCTACAAACTAACCACCGCACAAAATATAAGTCTGCTGTCCAGTCCAAAACCTGCCAAGGTACCAACACAATAACACTCAGCTAAGTATCATCTGATCATGGTCATCAACAAAATCCTAGAAAATATCGAGAGATTTATTTTTTTTTTTTGTCAATGTCGCACACCCCAAACTTTTTATTAAAGATAATACAGTGGAAGTTCCATTTTTGGTAATTCAGAGCTGTGTGTGTGTAGGACTCCCAGCAGGGTGTGACAGTGGTTCTGTTCTGCGACGAGAACAAGCTCATCTCCTCGGGAGCAGTCGACGGGTGAGCATATAATGCAGTCCTGTACAGATTTCTTCTTATTGCTCGTTTTATACATGATTCTGAACTTTATTGTCCGTGGATACCACACAAAAATGGTCACGCTTTTCAATTTCATCTCCGACTGTAATTTGAATGCTGACATGCCGAGATGAAATTTCCCAATAACATTCTGATCTCGTCATAGGATCATTAAAATGTGGGATTTACGGAAGAACTACACTGCGTACTACCACAACCCCCTCCCTCTACAGACCTATCCCTACCCAGGCTCCTGCACACGCAAACTAGGTACACAGCTCACGTCCAGTCGGTCATTAGACCAATAGTAATGAAGTTGAGTTTTCACTGATGTTTTCCTCCGCAGGATATTCTGGACTGTCACTGGACTCTACTGGCTCCAGACTGTTCTCCAACTGCACAGATGACAATATCTACATGTTCAATATCAGTGGATTGAAAACCACTCCAGGTAATGCCAATTTATTATTTAATTCTTGTTGTGTCTCCCTGTTTATTGAGACTGAGCTTTTACATTTGTTCTTTTTCACAGTTGCTGTGTTCAGTGGCCACAGTAACTCCTCATTTTATGTGAAGTCCAGTGTCAGCCCAGATGACCAGTTCCTGGCCAGTGGTTCGAGCGACCATCAAGCTTACATATGGAAGGTAATAAGTTGGAAAATAAGAACTTTAAAGTCTGCCTGAGAACATCTGTGGTCACTATCTGCACACAACTTTTTGATTTGCTTTTGTTTCAGATTTCAGACCCAAAACAAGCTCCCATGATGCTTCAGGGCCATAGTCAGGAAGTCACATCAGTGGCCTGGTGCCCCACCGATTTCACCAAGGTTGGCACTTTTAAGTGCACGTGAAATACAAGTTTCTGATTGATTGAAACTAAAGTTTTATATCGTTTTTGTAATATCAATCGCTTTCTCTGCAGATCGCTTCCTGTTCTGATGACAACACCGTTAGGATTTGGCGCCTGAACCGCAGACCAGAGAGCGAAAACTCATCGAACCGAGACGCAAACATTGTAGGCTGGACACTTCGTAAAGTCCAGTCACCAACCAGAACACCTGGTAGGGTTTTCAGTGAAGTTATTTTTTTTTTTATGTTTAACAACCAATCAAACGTTTGGAATAAATATATTTTTTTTAATGTTTTTGAAAGATGCCTTTCATGCTCAAGTCAGCGTTTATTTGATTAAATATAATATTAAATACAGCAAAATGTTAATATTTGGAAATTTTATTGCAATTTAAGAGAACACAGGATTTATTCCTGTCATGGCTAAGCTAAATTTTCAGTTTCACAGAAATCATTTTAAAATGCTAATTTCGTGATCTGTTATTATTGGTACTCTATTAATAATGGTCAGTTAATATTGTTAATAATATCAATGTTGCAGTTTGATGCTTAATATTTTTGATTCTTTGAATGGAAGATCTTTAGTAACACTAGTAATAGTAGTCTTGAGAATCTCTTTACGGTCACCTTTTGTTCAGTTTAATGTGAATAAAAGTACTTTCTTTAATGAAAAACTCATCCCAAAGTTTCTAATTGTACTTTATCATAGTTTACACAAGTATTAAGCAGCACAACTGTTTTCAACATTGATAATAAGAAATGTTTTTGAGCATCAAATCATCATATTAGATTGATTTCTGAAGTATCATGTGACGCCATAAATCACATTTTTAAAATCTATTCTAGAATCAATTGACAATTCAATTGTATTTTTTCACAATGTTATACTGTATCTTTTGATCAAATAAATGTGAAATTCTTAATTATACCAAACTTTTGAGCGGTAGCACATAGCTATAAATTCATAATTGAAATGTTTGGTTTCTTGATGGGTACTTATGATTTCTGATTCGTCTCCTCAGGCCGTTACAACCCCGTTGAGCTCACTCCAGCCAAAAGTCCTGGTTCAGAGAGGGTGGTTTCTCTGGCTTCACCCCAGCCTGCTTCTTGTGCTCCTACGGGTGCCGATTTACCCCTCCCATCAAACACCTCTGCACCTTCAGCCAAGCTCAGCAGCCCCAAAATCCCCTCTATCCAGCAGTGGGTCAGCCGCAGCAGCTCCCCGGGTCACCAGGGCACGTCTCCTCTCCGTAAGGTGCTCACGCCAGTCCTCCAGGGCCCTTCATCAGAGCGCCGTGCAAAGCGACGGCTAGAGACGGGTGATTGCGCTAGCTCTGGTTTGGGAGGGGAGGGTGAAGGGGTGTCTGAATTGTATCCCGACGTTAAGCGGAGCAGGAGTTCGGTGAGCGCAGAGAACTGTTCTGAGGAGAAAGGTGAACTATTCAGTTTGAAAACAGATGAGAGGCTCTGCTCGACTGGTCAAGCCGGCGCTGGCAAGGAGAACAGCTCTCCGAGAAGGAATGATTGGCTGTCGGTTATCAGTCAGAGATTTAAAGGATCGACTCAACCCAAAAGCCCAAACGGCAGCAGCAAACGGCAAGATGCAAGAACACACAGCGCTCCAGTGAGTAGATGCATGGAAATACATCACTGCAGTCACACTTGATATAATCTAGATATCCATATAGATAAATCAATAGCATTCTGAGCCATGAACCAAACAAACCAACTCCAAGATTATATCAATTGCAACATTGATTTGAAAATTGGAAAACAGGAGAAAGACTGTCTTTTTGTGGCATTTAACTACATAACCAATGAAGCATTGCACATGACATGATCAAACAAGGATATATAAAGCCTAGTGATTTATATACCATATTGTTTTTTTTTAGATATTAGGATGCAATAAATTATCAAGTTTGACTTTGAACTATTTCAAACAAATGTTGTACTTTTGATCTGTCTTTTTATCAGATAATCACCAAGATTCAAATGTGAACACCCTAAATGGGACTTTTACTTCCTGATCCTTATGTTTTAGTTGTTCTCTAAAATAACTCCTCTAAGTGGCCAAATTATCAATTTTAATTCATATCTTTTCTTTTTAGGCAGCAATATCACCGCGTCCCATGACGGTCATCTCTCCAACACCAAACAAGAAAGCATCACCCTCCAGACCCATGAAAAAAATCTCAAGCTACTTCATGAAAAGAACCCAAGACTAATACTGTGTAGGGAGAGGATCTCTACATCTATGGTTTAAGGCCAGGTTTTCATTAGAAAAAAAGCATCAAACCATGAAGAAATATGCAGATACTACTTGTATTTATGTATGTAATGTGTATTTTTTTTTTTTAAATCTTGTTGAATGTTTTTAAATGTATACGTTTCATTTCCTAGAGAAGGGTCAAATTGATAATCATTTGTCAACATTACAGAACTAGGCGTCATTTGACACCATAATTAAACTACAAGTTCTCTGAATCTTCCATGTCAATCTTTGATGCATTGAAATAGTTTTTTGTAGACACTATTTGATTTAACATGCGTTTTAAAGCATTTGCATTTATATAAAATTCTTTGTATGTCTAATAAGCATTGTTTTTTTAGCTTTCTAAATGTATAATGCTTCTTATTTGAGCATGTCTGTCCTTAAACGTGGGGTCACATTTTCAGAGTTTCATATTGATTGTTAAGCAGCACTTTACATAACTAACCCATTTCCAATTTGCTCAGTGCCTTTTAGTTATTGAACATCAATATTGCAGTGAGTTTAAAAATGATTGGAACACTTTTTTTACACTGTACTATATCCTATAGTCTGTTTTTATTTTAAGTTTACATGATTTAAAGGTTCGTCCAGAATGAGACTTGACCTGACAGTTCCGCTTCTGTGTTTTGATCCTACTAGTTCTTGTTTTGCTTGTTTTTGCCTCAGGTCATCAGCATAGTTGATCAAAACTGTGCTGGTTTAGAAATGAAAGGGATAATTCACCAAAAATTTACATTTTTGTCATTTACTCACCCTCATGTTCCAAACCTGTATAAGATTTTCATCTGTTAAACACAAAAGAACAGTCTGAAGGATGTTGGTGACAAAGTTGCCTGTAGCCATTGACTTTCATTGTAGGAAAAAAGATGCTAGGCTATGTAAGTAAGTCAACTGTCTGATTGCTAACATTCTTTAAAATATCTTGTTCAACAGAAGAAAGAAACTCGTAGGTTTGAAACATTAGGGTTGAGAAAATTACAAACCCATTTCAAATTAAAATATGCCTTTTTATATATTTATGTTCATTCACGCAGAAATGTGAATTGTCGAACCTATGTCATGTGCCTATCTTCTTTATAAAGGAGATGTTATGTAGCTGACAGTCTTTTCACTTCTGATCAAAAACGATACAGTAAAGTAAATGTTGACTGAATTAGTAATATTCTCACGTTGTATGTTCCAAAGAAGAAAGTAGGCCTACACGTTTGAAACAGGGAGAGCAATGTTTTGTTTATCTCCTCATTTTTGTATTTCGAGTTCATTTTGGGGTGAGCTGTTTCTTTAACTGACTCATTCGACTAGGCTATAAGTCTTACAAACTCAATTGTTATTTTATGAGCAATTGTTGAATTTTTGTACCTATCTGTTCACTTTTTTATCATTGTTATCATTAAATATATTAATTATTTTTGTGTGGTTTAACGTTTGTTTGTGAGAGTTCAAGGATACAACCTCCTGACTTTATTTCCAGAAGAGAATCTGATTGGTCAATGGGCGGGGCTTACTATTTTCTCGAACGTTCATTGGATGAATCATCTGTCTCTCAAGAGCGCCACGGGACTTTATTAAATTTAGACCTCACAGTGAGGCGTAACAGCGGTTGAATGAAGTTCAGTGGATCAGAGGAATTTCACGGCCCTGCGGATTCACATTAAACTCTTTTCTCGCTTCGGTTATACATGGATGGAGCCGGTGTCAAGCGACTGGATAATCATGACTCATGAGTGTTTCGGCTGTGTGTCGTCTGAGTTTGAGTTGTGTTATGTGGAGTAACAGGTTTATTGAGACACTCAGAATGATACAAAACTACTGTTAACTACGTGTTTACATTCACACGTCACCAAAAATCATCATCATCATCATCATCGCAGGACACCTGTGTGTTTTTGGAAAGCATGCAGCCTTCATGAGTGTCGACAGTACGTTTCGTCGGATGGGGTCTGGTGAGTTTGATGTACGTTACAGCGCAGTCAATGGGATGTCAGTCAGAATTGAACACGTTTAGGGCTCACACGGACACTGTAAACGCAGCTCGTTGGATAGACCTGCTTTGGAAATGTCGGCGATATCCGCGGCCGAGAAAGTGGACGGATTCACGCGGAAGTCTGTGAGGAAGGCTCAGAGACAGCGGGCGCAGGGCTCGTCTCAGTTCGCGGTGAACAGTAGCAGGCCCGCGGCTCCCGAGATCTCGGCGCTCCCGCAGCTCAAAGGTAAGAGGATAAAGCCTGGAAATAGACTCTCAGGCTCCGTCTCAAACCCGTGCGAGCTGCCTACCTAGACAGCGTTGTGGTGCGTACAATGCTTTAAAAAGTAACAGATACAACTAATAAATTATGATAAAACACGCATTTTAAAGTTACCTATGATAAGCTTCAAGTGAAGTATTTACAGCAGGCCCATAACTGTCTGTTGAGAGACTCGTGTGTTTGGGTGTGCACTGTAAACACCAATTGTGTCAACATTATGTCTCCGAGCCTCTTCTTATCAAGGGAAGCATCTTTATTTCGTGGTCTAACCTGTGTTTTCGCACACTTCCTGTCCTCTTATTTTTGAAGTCACGTGGTTGTCAGTTCTGTAAATCTGTCAATAGAGTGCAACAGTGCCCGCCCACTTTTTCTGTGGCCTTGGTCCCAAAACTATATTTTTTCCCATAGGGATTTTGAAAAAGTCTTGGTTAAAGAGTTATAAAAGCCATGAAAAGTTTAAATTCACAACATTGCAAACTTTGTGTCCGATTTTTCAAATACTTTATTGAATCAAAGACTGTAGTTTACCTGTTGCCTGCATGAGAAAGAACAGAAGGAGCTAGACATGAAATTCAACACTGCTCATAATATTGCATATGAGCTGCCTTTCACCAAATTTACCTCAGATATTAGAAGAAGAAACTTGTCATATCTCTTGCACACACACCCAATGTTTATAGGATGCATTAGGAGGAGGCTGAACTAGTATATGCTGGCATTATTGTTATGGTGATGGTCTGTGACACTGGTGACAACACATGACAAAATTAAAACATGTTTATTCTTTTGTGGCTCTTAAAAAAAATAATTTGGCACCTATTTTATCCCCCCTAATAGGAGCCAGTGGCTCTTTAATTGATTTGGGCCAGATAAGGCCCAGGTAGGTATGCTATCTGGGGAGTT
This sequence comes from Pimephales promelas, assembly GCF_016745375.1. Next base: position 32,655,390 of record NW_024121432.1, on the reverse strand, counting down.
ACTATGGCATTGGTGGTAATATGCCATATCTGGCCCACACACATCACGCTGGTTTGAGTGTGAGTTGTGGCTTGCAGTGTGTGGCCCATGTGACCTTTGCCACTGCCAGAAGAATGTGGGAGATGTGGGCCTGGGCCACAACTGGGCCAGATGTCATTTTCTATCTGGGTTACATCTTTGTTCAGGGAGAAAACCGTTTGTTTTTTCGCCTTTTCTATGTGTAAAAGAAACAGTTTGAGAAGATTCGCATGGTCCGGATGGCACATCTCTTAATTCTGTCACCGATTAAACCCAATGCATAGGCTTTCACTCAATAAAATAATCTCACTGCTGAGAGTTTTTGGAAGTTTTGTAGTGTGTTTGGTTAAACATTACCTTTGTGAGTGTGACTCTGTTTATTGGCTTGTAAATTAGCTGAACTCACAGCCAGCCACCATAAAACTGTTTCAAGCTTCGAGAAATTTGATTTTAGTTGTTGTGTGTTGAAATAAATATAGAAAAAAAAAAACCTGTGTCGGTGTCTGTCTGCTGAATGTGATGCACAATCTCTGATTCCCCTCCATGGTCATGCGAAAGTGAATATTTACTGTGACAACAAACTTAACGGTCACTGTTTTAGTAGTACGGTTCTGTATGTTTAGGGAAAAAGAACTACTGTCAAATAAAGAAAAAATAATCTATAAAAATAAAATAATGGAGTCTGGTCAACCAACACAAACACAATAATTTACCATTATGGCTTCTCTAAAACTTTCTCTGTCTCTCACTACTGCTCTAACTACACTCACCTAAAGGATTATTAGGAACACCATACTAATACTGTTTGACCCACTTTCACCTTCAGAACTGCCTTAATTCTACGTGGCATTGATTCAACAAGGTGCTGAAAGCATTCTTTAGAAATGTTGGCCCATATTAGTAGGATAGCATCTTGCAGTTGATGGAGATTTGTGTGATGCACATCAAGGACACGAAGCTCCCGTTCCACCACATCCCAAAGATGCTCTATTGGGTTGAGATCTGGTGACTGTGGGGGCCATTTTAGTACAGTCAACTCATTGTCATGTTCAAGAAACCAGTTTGAAATGATTTGAGCTTTGTGATATGTGACATGGATTATCCTGCTGGAAGTAGCCATCAGAGGATGGGCACGTGGTGGCCATAAAGGGATTGACATGGTCAGAAACAATGCTCAGGTACGCCGTGGCATTTAAAAAATGCCCAATTGCCACTAAGGGGCCTAAAGTGTGCCAAGAAAACATCCTCCACACCATTACACCACCACTACCAGCCTGCACAGTGGTAACAAGGCATGATGGATCCATGTTCTCATTCTGTTTACGCCAAATTCTGACTCTACCATCTGAACGTCTCAACAGAAATCGAGACTCATCAGACCAGGCAACATTTTTCCGGTCTTCAACTGTTCAATTTGTTGAGCTCTTGCAAATTGTAGCCTCTTTTTCCTATTTGTATTCTGCATACCTCGGTTGTAACGAGTGGTTATTTCATTCAAAGTTGCTCTTCTATCAGCTTGAATCAGTCGGCCCATTCTCCTCTGACCTCTAGCATCAACAAGGCATTTTCGCCCACAGGACTGCCGCATACTGGATGTTTTTCCCTTTTCACACCATTCTTTGTAAACCCTAGAAATGGTTGTGCGTGAAAATCCCAGTAACTGAGCAGACTGTGAAATACTCAGACCGGCCCGTCTGGCACCAACAACCATGCCACGCTCAAAATTGCTTAAATCACCTTTCTTTCCCATTCTGACATTCAGTTTGGAGTTCAGGAGATTGTCTTGACCAGGGCCACACCCCTAAATGCATTGAAGCAACTGCCATGTTATTGGTTGATTAGATAATTGCATTGATGAGAAATTGAACAGGTGTTCCTAATAATCCTTTAGGTGAGTGTACATTTACATCCACAACGGGAGAGCTGAACGCGAGTTCTTATTTGCCTCGCCCTGCGTCATATGATGCGTTGCCAATGCCATAGCGGGAAAGGCGTATTCCAGAGCCTAGCACATTTTCCTCAAAATTTCTACATCAAATGAGATATCATTATTAATTTACGTGTTTTTAAAGGACCTCTTCAGACAATATCAAGTATTAATTCAGTTACAAATTCAAGCTGTACGTTGCTCTTTAAGATACAATGCACGGATACCAACACTGGTACCAATACACATGGGTTGTCTTTCTTGACCGTTTACGTTCATTTAAGACGAAACCGACTATGTCTGCTAGAACACTCGCTAAGACGGGCAAGTTGACAATTTTTGTGTGAATTCATCCATTTAAGCACAAGACTTGGAAGAGAATTCAATATGTTCTCGCTCTCTGAGACACAGCTTTCTGTGCGCGCTTCAAATGAGTGTAAAGCCTCTTTTGGAAAGTTCTCATATTGGGAAGCCAGAACATGTATCCGTTGACATAAACGTACGTTAGCCGAACTCTGTGTACTGTTTTATGTCTTGTTTTCAACAAACCATATTATGGTTTGTCAGATTTCAGATGAACTGCAGTGCAAGTGCGTGCCGAACTGTTAACACCCCATGTAAACTATATTCTTCAAAACTATAGTGAAAACATCAAACTATCATGCAATGCAATTAAATAGCTTCTCTTCCCTGCAAACTATACCATTGAGGAATGTGAGTATTGAATTTAAAGGTAAAAACAAAACGAAAGGTGCAGATATCTGTATTAATAGTATCAGGAGATATCTGTATTAATAGTATCAGTAGTAGAGGGTTATCCTCTTTAGATAGAGGTGCCGTCCCAGCATGCAACACAGCGTGACAGCGTCACATTCTCTATACTGACATTATCACTCTCCAGGGACGGGCCATGTAGCCATGGCAACCGCACGCCCGGGGTGTTGATGGGAACCTCAACAAATTCAATGACTCATCCTGTGCGTGTTCTTGCATGTGTGCGCGGGGGCTAATAAAAGTAAGGCAATCGATGAAAGCGTTTCTGGTGTTGGCTTGATTTGATACGGTGGCTTGTGGTGAATGCAGTGACTCTAAGCAGAAGTGGTCTGGGAAAGACGGGGCCACTGGCATTCAGATCGGTTGCATAAGGTGTATTAATAGAGCTGCAGCGGGGTTGTGTTGTGTTTGAACCCCTCCAGCTCCGAGTGGCTTACACTGCTGTTCTCTCAAAAATAACATCATGAGCTGAAGTGTACAGAGGCCTGAAGCAGATCGACTGCGGCGCTAAAATACAGTATAAAAAGAGCCACTAGTAACTGAAAAAAAATCGTTTAGGAGACATTATGAAAGGGATTATTTAGTGTTTATACATTTTATCTCTGTTGGATTTACTTTGAAAAAGCTACTGTGTCTGTCAGTTTACATGGTTTAGTGATGAATGTACAAAAAAGTTTGATGTAATAATATTGTGAAATGTTATTACAGTTTAAAATTACTATTTGTAACAATGTAAAAGTCTTAAAGGAGTAGTTCACTTTTCAAAAAACTTTTGCTGATAATTTACTCACCCTCATGTCATCCAAGATGTCCATGTCTTTCTTTCTTCAGTCGAAAAGAAATTAAGGTTTTTGATGAAAACATTCCAGGATTTTTCTCCATATAATGGACTTCAATGGGAACCAAACGGTTCAAGGTCCAAAAGACAGTTTCAGTGCAAACTGCAAACTGTTAAAAGGGCTTTAAATGATTCCAGACGATGAATAAGGGTCTTATCAAGTGAAACGATAGCTCAATTAATTAAAAAAACAACAAAGTTTACATTTTATAAGCTCAAATGGTCGCCTTACTCTGTTCTGTGATGCGCGTTCGTGACTCTCCTGTTTGAACTCGTTCATCAAAATGAACGAACCTTTTTCCAGAGTCAATTCGTTTATTGAATGAACCAAATGACACGAAAAAAGATTCGTTCATTTTGATGAACGAGTTCGACAGGAGAGTTACGAACACGCATCACAGAACAGAGCAAAGCGACCATTTGAGCTTATAAAACTTAAACTTTTTTTGATGTTTTTTTAATTAATTGAGCAACCGTTTCGCTTGATAAGACGCTTATTCATCGTCTGGATTCGTTTAAAGCCCTTTTGAATAGTTTGCAATTTGCACTGAAAGTGTCTTTTGAAACTTGAACCATTTGGTTCCCATTGAAGTCCATTATATGGAGAAAAATCCTGGAATGTTTTCATCAAAAACCTTAATTTCTTTTCGACTGAAGAAAGACATGGACATCTTGGATGACATGGGGGTGAGTAAATTATCAGCAAAAGTTTTTTTTAAAAGTGAAGTACTCCTTTAAGGTCTTTGCACACACATTTTTGTACGCGTTTGTTCATATTTGTCATCTAATGCATTCTTGCTGAATAAAATTATTAATATCTTAAAAAAAAACAACAACTTTTGAACAGTAGTGTACATGTCCAAAAATGTTGTTTTTTTTAACCTCCCGGCCGTGTCCTGTATTAATATTTAATACAATGCAAAATGATTTTATGTGAAGCATATTGAGCCAAATATTCTGATCATGGAGCCACGAATTATTTATGCTGTTCACGGTCAAAGTTCATGTCACCTAAATGTCCGCCTGGTATTTATAGAACCCTGATGATTTATTATTAGTGTACACAGTGTTTGTTGTACACATACAGTACCATCTATATTACAGTCAAGATTCCAGAGTCCATGTGAAAACCGACCATCACAACTTACAATTAAGTCCGTAACCTGTGGCACTTGCGTTTCAAGGAAGATACAGTATGTTATAAATTTGTTATAGGCTTTGCTTTTGGTAAAATGGTTTTGCTGGATGATCGAGAGCTCTAACCCTCTGTAAATGCTGCAGTTTTATGAGCGGCTCTTCATGTGTCACTCACCCAGCTGAGGTCACTGGTATTAGAGTGAATTATGTAAGCTAAGATCCTTCGAAGTACTTCTTGGAACTCAGGCGGCCCGGGGGTTGCAGGCGAGCAACATATGAAACGTATGAGGAATGAATGTGGATCACGGACCATAAAAAGCATAATAAATGTGACTCTCGCACTATATTCTAAGAGCTCTGAAGCCATGTGGAAAGGGATTTTCTTTGCTGCACAAAATGGATGCATGTGGGAACTCTGTTTGATTTGCTGTGATGGTTCTCTACAAGAAGCAAGCTGTGACATGATTTCCATACAACAATTTTTATGCAAATTTTAAGATAATGCTTTAAAAAACGCTGAATGGAAATGGAAAGTTGCTCATAAGTTTTAGAAATGCACATGAAAAAACATATTTGAAACGTAACACATAAAACTGAATTGACGTGGATCATTTTGTATCCGATGTAGGACTGAAACTGACGGTTATTTTGATAATCTGTCTATTACTTTTTTGATTAATCTGATGAAAAATCATCAAAATTATTATACATTACAAATACTTTTTTTCTACATTTAAATTACAATTTATTAATTATTTTAAAGAATTTTATTCTCTATCCTGCCCAATGCTGTCTTCTGGACTATGTGTAATATAAAAGCCTATGAAAACATATTTAGTATATATATATATATATATATATATATATATATGGGCTATCTACACATTATAAGCAGAAAAAAGGTTAAAATACAATCATTTCATTTTAAACCTAAAAACAACTGATTGCTTCTGCTTACTATTTTAAAGCAGGAATTAAAACGACCTGCACATAAAGTGTGACGGAAACATTTGTTTGTGTTGAATAATTGTGTATAAACTAAAGTAAACATGAACTGGTGCAAAAACATTTTGTTTCTGAGCTGACCCGCTGCAGAATGGCCTCCATTCTTACTCCAGTTCATCCAGATTACAGGAATTAGACACACGGTGTAGATTACAACATTCTAGTCCACTCAAGCATTCAGAGAGCTCAGTGCATGTGCACACACACTACACACTCAAATATAATTGGACTACAAGTTGCCAAAGACAATGCATGCATGTGCTTTTTCTATAAGAACATTAACCATGGTTTAATAAGATTGTAATTTCTAGTTGATTTAAATGTCTAGTGTAAATGCTTTTTAAATGTCTTTTAATATTTTTTTTTTTTTTTTTTTTGGCCTAGTTGCAATAAATATTTCAGTATGTCATGTTATTATGTTCCGGTAAAAACATCTTTTTAATCGGGCTTGTCTTCATTGAAATTAAAGGGCAACATCTGAAGGATGTGTCCAGATACGTTTAGTGTCATGTACTGTAAAGTCACCAGACTACAGCACGTCACTTCTCAGACATGCTTATTCAGATTCTGCATGTTCAATCGGCAAAAACAGGCTCAGACAGGGGTAACGCACTGATCCGACACAACCCCACAAAGTGTCTGTTGCCGTCTCGTGGTGTGAATTGGCCACAAAATATAACATCTCTTTGATGTCTTTGTTTTACTTTGATTTGTTTTATTTTGTTTTGCTTTGCTTTTGTTTTTTGATTAGGTTTGCTTTGCTTTTTTTTTTTTGTGTGTGTTTTGCTTTTTGTTTTGGGTTTTGCTTTGCTTTTTGTTTAGTTTTTGTCTTTTGCTTTGCTTTTGTTTTGCTTTTTATTTTGCACTTTGCTTTGATTCTTGTTTTAATTTTGTGTTTTGTCTGTTTTTTTTCTGTTTTTTTTTTTTTTTTTTTTTGCCTTTTTTATTTTTAGGTAACACTTTTTATTTTACATTGTCCTTGTTACATGTACTTACCGTAGTATTAACAGTAAATTATGCATAATTACATGCAACTAATCCTCAACCAATCCCTAATCCTGTCCTAACCATATTGTAAGTACATGTAGTTGCTTATTAACACTCAGTACTTAAATATGTAATTACACTGTAACAATGACACCTTAAAGGGTTAGTTCACCCAAAAATGAAAATTAAGTCATTAATTACTCACCCACATGCCGTACCAACCCCGTAAGACCTTCGTTCATCTTCAAAACACGAATGAAGATATTTTTGATTAAATCACTGCTACATAGGCTCCTAAGGGATTGAAACTTGACTGCCTAGAAAGTCATTGAAGAAAATGTTTAAATATTCCATGTGACTACAGTGGCTCAAGTACAAGTTTATACAAGCGACACAAATCCATTTTGTGCGAGAAAAAAAAAACAAACAAACAAAAATAACAACTTTATTCGACTATTCCTTTTCTTCCTTGTAGGCCTGAGACAAGAGTTCAAAGAATAGTCAAATAAAGTAGTTATTTTTGTTTTTGTTTTTTCGCACAAAAAGTATTCTCGTCGCTTGATAAACTTATAGTTGAGCCACTGTAGTCACATGGAATATTTAAACATTTTCTTCATTGACTTTCTGGGCCGTCAAATTTCAATCCCTTAGGGTGCCTATGTGGCAGTGATCCACCTCTCAAATTTAATCAAAAATATCTTCATTTGTGTTTCCGAAGATGAACGAAGGTCTTACGGGGTTGGTACAGCATGGGGGTGAGTAATTAATGACTTAATTTTCATTTTTGGGTGAACTAACCCTTTAATATTGTCTAACCTATTTGATTTATTCAAATCCATAAATCTCATTATCATCCGTGTGTAGAAATGTTGATTATTGAATTAGGCCGTACAGAAAGAATAAATGATTTCTTCATTGTTTCAGATGCATCTTCCACAGAGCAGCATGCTCTGTTCATGCAGAAACTACAGCAGTGCTGCGTAGTCTACGACTTCTACGACACGGTGACTGACCTAAAGTATAAAGAGACCAAACGGGCCACTCTCAGTGAACTCGTGGATTATGTGTCCACTAACAGAGGCGTTCTGGTGGAGCCTGTCTACCCTGAGATCACCGCCATGGTCAGCCTTCACGTGATGTCCACCAATCTTTAAAAATGAATTTGTTTTAAGCAAAAATAATCCTCTTTTCCTTGGTGATCTATAGTCAAAGCAAAGTCCAAATTGTTTCTGTTCACAGGTTAGCACAAATATTTTCCGAACACTTCCACCCAGTGAAAACCCAGACTTCGACCCAGAAGAAGACGAACCCACTCTAGAAGCCTCCTGGCCTCACATGCAGGTTAGAAGATGCTCTGACGTTTTGAGGCTGTAAATATTTACTGTTATACTTAATTTACCTCATAGACAGCAATGCATGTAAATAAATTAAACGAGTCAACCTTAAGACTTAGGCTTTAAGGTTATAAAGAATATAATTGTTGATGTAAATACATACACTAGTTCATTTACATTTTGTTTGTTTGTTTTTAAGCTATACGTTGTAGGGCTGTGTGATATGGCCAAAAAAATCATATGATTTAAAAAAAAAAAAAAAATCAGACAATTATCACGATAAATATCTTTTTTCTTTCATGTTTAAAGGCAAATTTTTGCCCCTGAATGAAACTTGTTAAATCCAGACAGTTGTGGTTTTAAACTACTCTTTATTGTCAGAACATGATAAACACTTAACAACATAAGTGTCTTCATAGAAATATTTTATTTCTAAGTTTCTGCATGTTCTTCTAGCAGGTTATATTTGTTCAAATGATGGAATTTGTCTTTCCTGACTTTAATGACAGTCTAGAACTATGTTCTAATATCAGTTTCTACATGCTGGAAGCATTAAATAGTGTTTTTTTTTTTGTTTGTTTCTGTTCTTTTTTTTTTTTTTTTTTTTTTTGCAGTTGGTGTACGAGTTTTTCCTTCGTTTCCTAGAAAATCCAGACTTCCAGCCGAGTACTGCCAAACGTTACATTGACCAGAAGTTTGTGCTACAGGTATATGTGCTTTATATTAATTCATGAATCACAAATATAATACACAAATAAAAAAATTGGTTCTAAATAAGAATTTGCATGTATTAATCACTTTTGTTCATTGCCAATGTGTGAACAGTTTGTAACAAAACGTAGAAAAGAGGCTATCCGCGATTTCCTAGGTTGTCTATGAAAATACGTTTTTGACAGGAAAATCAAAAGGATGTGACTTTTACACACACTCCTGAGGGCCATTAATGACATGCAAAGAAAGTGTGTTAATTCTAGGGCTGTCAACTTTAGTCGTTTAGTCGACTAATCGGTCGATGCCGTCTTGATCGACTGACATTCTTATTGGTCGACCAGTTGCATTTTTTTTTTTTTTTTTTTTACCAATAGAAAGAATTTTTCAATGATTTACTCCTTGATATTTATTCATTTATAAGCATTTATTTATTTCTGTATTCTAAATATAATCAGCCTATGTTTTGTTTCGCAACTTTTAATTTAGGCTATTTTTGTAACTGTTTTGTAAGTTTAGCGCACACACATAATACACTCGGGAACCGCACCTGTGGCTGGCTGCGCTGCTGCTCGCGTAAGGGATGCTGTATTCATTCAGTTAGAACGCTGCTTGTTTTGGCTTTAGTCGACAAAATGTCCAGGAAATCTAAAACTTTTGTCTGGCTGCATTTTAAAACAAAGACGACAAGACTGTGGAGGGAGGCGATCGCGTTGCTCCATTATGAGCGTGCAAGTCGCGCGCCTACATTTAAAAATCGAACTTGAGCGCGCAAAAGACGTGAGCAGCCTTTTAACGGCTATATCATGCTGACGCAATAGATTGTGTTTTCTTAATGTTTTCGTTTTTATTTGTACACTTGACGCATTTGAAAATAGCCTAAATAATGCCACAAAACGAAAATAAACCTATACGCGGTCCTACAGCCTATTATTAGGAGTTTTTAAGTTATTTGGGTTTTTTGTGTGTTGTTTAAAACGCCTTGATCGTCAGGACTAAAGTTAACCCATAGCTTTGAAAGTAAAGAAGAATATAAAGCCTGTATAAACGAGAGCTTTTGTTGGGATTTTTCATTATGTGGCAGATAGCAGTTATATTTTTTGCAGCGTGTGGTGTGGTCAGGTGCGCGATTGTGACTGTTACTATAGACCTAAGACAGAGCTCTTCACTTTTTGCAGTTAAAAAAATAACTTAATTTTCAAAGAATTGTATTATTATTATTATAGTTTTATTTATTTGTGATGTTTTTCCGTTGTTGTTTTATAAATGCTCAATGACAATTGTTTAAAAAAATGTTTAATCAAAACATCACTTTTTTTTTTTTTTAGTCCACTAATCGTTGCGCAGGACTCGACTTTGGTCGACTAAGGATTTCTTTGGTTGAATACAGCCCTAGTTAATTCAAACAATAGTCTCACAGAGACAGATCTATATAGTTTATATAGTCTCCAATATGCTTTATAATTAAACTACCATAGTGTAATTTTAATGACCTCATCTATTGACATAATGCAAACATATCCACATCAGATTAGATGCTTTCTTAACCTCCGTTTTCTCACAGCAGTCGTTTTTGTTATTGAGAGGAAAGCGTGCAGCACATATTTACATATTCATCTAAACATCACTCAGCAGCGTAGATGGAGTCTGGATGTTCGCTAACAGTATATTACTTTAAATCATGTTCAGTCTCTTGCATGTTACAGGTGTTGCTAATAACAAATGCTACATATAGAGATTTATTCTTAAAAAGCAACAACTTGGTGTTTCTTTGGCTTCAATGGGAATAAAAGAAACACAGCATCATTCAACATATAATCTTAAAACAAGTCATATTGGTTTTACCAGTTGTTATCCTAAAGTAAATGTATGCTGTTTTGAGGATTTTTTTGAAATATGTTAATATTGGAGACAGGCCTGCCTCAGTCAGCCCCTGTCCCTGTGTAAAGCGCTGGGTCATCAGCTGTCCATATCGACCCGGTCATTCCCCCTGAGCGCACTGAATGCTCTGGAATGTGGAGTCAGTGTGGAAGGTGGTAAAGCCGAGTTTCCATGATGTGAGCATTTCCTGGGCTGCTTTAAATAGCGCCCTGTTTACGCCACAGGAAGGAAAGAGGCAGCATTGCAGTCCAGGCTGGGATGAAGAGCATAATGACTGGGGGTTAAACAGACAGCAGACACGAGACAAAAATAGTCATTCTAGCAGAGATGTGGTGGATGGCGTTCACTGTCTGATGCCTTGATGCATTATTTTTGGAGATGCTGTTGTGCAGGAATTGCACATTTAATTTTAAAGATAAAAAGTCAAAATGAAACTGCATTTTCTACTCATTTTGGTGTATTTGTGAACCGGAAATTCAACAAGGTGGAAAAAAATGCAGGATGGAACTCGATTTTATTTGTTATATTTATTAGTTATGGATCTTTTTGTTAATTTCTGTTTTTTTTTTTGTTTTTTTTTAATGAAAGATTACAAATACGCATTCAGTGTGCCAGTCTTTTATGCTCCCTGAAGTTTCATTTATTTGATCAAAAATACAGTTAAAACAGCAATATTTGGATATTATTACAATTAAAAAAATTATTTCTAAATAATATATTTAAAATGTAATTTATTCCTGTGATCAAAGCTGAATTTCAACATTATTACTCCAGTCTTAAGTGTCACATGATCCTTCAGAAATCATACTAATATAGTGATTTGATGCTTAAGAAACATTTCTTGTTATTATCAGTGTTAAAAATAGTTGTTGCTTAATATTTTTGTGGGGATTTTGTTTTTTTTCTTCAGTATTCTTTGATGAATTGAAAAATCAGCATGTATTTGATTTTATATATATATATATATATATATATATATATATATATATATATATTATACAATTCTTGATCTTAATGTTTTTACCAATAACGTCATGTTCCAAAAAGGCTGTTGTCAAATACATCTCTCATGACAGGGATTCATTGACTCGGGGCTAAAGGTAGCATTACATAACACCTTCCTGTGCAGACAGTCTAACGTGACATAACAGTTGATGCTGCTGCCAGATCAAATCCATTCTATGAAACATTAAGAGTTCAAATGGGTACCAACTGCTTTGAATGGCATTGACTATTTGCTTTTCGAATTTTTTATATTAAAAATAAAAAAAACATTAATGCTGCCTTGTAGTATTATGAGAAATGTTAATGAGACCATTATGTAGCTTTCTTCGTGCTTCATAAACCCATATATTATTGACTACAAATAAAACGCCATATTATTCTTTTGTGTAACAAGTTATCAAAGATATTATCACACACAAACCATTTTTTCTCTCCATTCTGTCACCTGATGGAGTTCCTTGCCACTGTTGCCTTGGTTTTTTGCTTGCTTAGTTGGGGACATTTAATATTCAACAATATTATTGGTCTGCCTTACTTAACTACTTGTATTATTTTCATGTTATCCCTGTGAAGCTGCTTTGATACAATCTGTATTGTAAAAAGCACTATATAAATAAAGGTGACTTGACTTGACAAACAAACTGCAGAAAATTGGCACATTAGAGCTAGACATAAAATGGCAGAGAAAAGATTTTGTTATGGAAAAATTCAATTTAACTCCGTGCATTTTTTTTTTCCAGCTCTTAGAACTGTTTGACAGTGAAGATCCTCGTGAGAGAGAGTTTCTAAAAACGATTCTGCATCGCATCTACGGGAAGTTTCTGGGTTTGCGTGCCTTTATTCGGAAACAGATCAACAACCTTTTTCTGAGGTAAGGACACATTAAATTGATCAAAGGTGACAGTAAAGATGTTTATGTTACTTTATGTTACAAAAGATTTTTGGTTCAAACTAATTCTTTTCTTTTGAATCCTAAATAATTGAATAACTGGTTTCCACAACAGTATGAAGCACCACAACTGTTTTTAACATTGATACTAATAATAAATGTTTCTTGAGCAGCAAATTTCTGAAGGATCATGTGATATTGAAGACTGGAGTAATGATGCTTTCCATCATAGGAAAGGGCTGGGTATCATTAATCATTAATATCATTAACTAAACTGTTAATGCAAGTAAGCTTAAGGATAAAGGCACTTTACAAGATGCCTAGTTTGACGTGATTTATGGACGGTTAAATTAAATTGTATTTATCAAAAAGCATGTGTTCAATTTAACAGCAACTTATTAAGTTTAACAAAAATTGCATTCTTCCCCTCTTTAATGTTGTATGTGCATTTAGTAAAGGAATAAATCCTCATTTTATGTTCATATTTCATTTGACATGTAAATTGTTCATGGATGCCCCAATAATTTTCCCAGATACCTCTATGAAACTGAGCACTTTAATGGAGTTGCTGAATTCCTGGAGATTCTGGGCAGGTGAGTTAACATTTTCTTTCCTTGCTAATGCATATTTATTAATTTTCTGTTCACATAGGTCATCTAATGGAATAAGTGCAGTCAGAATGCATGCTGGGTAGAAGGTTGTTTGGCTGAACCCTTTGGCAGCAGCATGTTGGTGTTGACTGGCTTCAGTCATCTAATTTCGGGCCTCCGTGTCATCAGTTGTGTCTTTGTAATCGCAGTATCATCAATGGCTTCGCTCTGCCGCTGAAAGCTGAGCACAAGCAGTTCCTCATGAAGATCCTCATTCCTCTGCACACTGCCAAAGGACTAGCACTGTTTCACGCACAGGTACACAAAGAGTTGGTGCTTAACCCATAAAGCCTTTAAATTATCAAGCATTTAAAGGTGCAATAAGCGATTTCTGAGAAACGCCGTTGAAAGTGTATTGTACTGAGGAACACTACACACTAATCAGCAGTAGGGGGCGTGTCTGCTCTTGATAGAGGAGGAGAGAGAGTGAATTTGAAGAAAGACTGTAGAAAGAGACATTACAACAGAGAAAGAGTCAGAGGACTATCACTGGAAAAAGACCTAAGCAGGAAGAGTGGTTGCGTTGTTTCTGCTCCATGCGTGAGTAATGTATCACAGAACCAAGATATGCTGTTGTTGTAATGTTAGCTCTAGTAACAGGACAGTCTGGCGCTGATGTGCTGCTGGCGACTAACAACCAACTCTTGCTTGTGTTTACTCTTGTGTACATCCCTGATTTATTTTTCATGAAGCATTGTTTTGCTTCGCTTCAGCTGTAACCCTTGCATTTCGTGCTTGTGCATTTTGGGGGCGGAGCAATGAAGGGAGGTTGTGTTTGTTTGGGTTGATTTCAAATGTCAACAGCGTTTCTCGGAAATCACTTACTGCACCTTTAAATATCATCTTACTAAGACATATTATTGTGAGACATAGTGACATCTTATATTTTTGTGCATTTTATAAGCAGTCTACTCCACTGTTATAAAAAGTCTCATTGGATTACATTACAAGCTACCAGAATTTCATCTCACCTTTTGGCCATATAAATATCAGCATTTGCACCAATTCCAAATTGCATATTTTTGCTCGTTAACCCAGAATAAAAGCTGCTCCGGAGCAGGTTACCCGTGTAGCATGGCGATGAACACCTCTAAAAACCACTTTACATTCTTGAGCCCAAAAAAACTTTGAGTTTGAGTTAGCTCAAACTAATCTAAAACTTACCTGGGTATCAACTGAAACCAGCTTCGCGCAACAGGCCTTTCGTGTAAAGTTAAAAAAACAATCTGAATCTGTGCCCAACATTCACCGCATTATTTTCTGTTAAATCTGTTCACTTTCAATGCCCAAAATCTGCAGAATGACTCTGATTTTGGCCAACTACAATTCATCCCATAAGTATGCTGAAACATCCTTATCTGGTTGATTGCCTGCACAAACTATCCCTTATTTAGTACCTATTCACAATCACTGTTGACCTTTTTGTCTTTCAGCTGGCCTACTGTGTTGTTCAGTTCTTAGAAAAGGATCCGACCCTCACAGAAGTGGTACTGCTCACCTCACTCCCACCTTCACATCACCCCCACTAGAGCTCACACATTCGGCACATCTGAATTCATTTCATTCACCGACAATTTGGTTTCCCCGTTTTCTTTTGTCGTTGTTTTTTTTGCAGCTACACTCTGGACCCCATCTGACTTTTGTAGGGCAAAAATACAGTATGGTTAGGGTAGGGTTTGCCATATTGTGCTAAAAAAAGAGAGAAATATTAGGGCTGTCAACAGAATAACATTTTTAAAGCTTTTTCAAGGTAAATTTTCTTTTGTTTTTCCAAAAAAAGGACACTTTTAGACTCCAAAAAGGACACCAAATATCCAAATGATAAAAGGAGATCTAATTCATAAATGTATAGACCTTATGCACCAGAGAAACGTGGGCGCCGTCATCTTTACAATATTGTCTTTGAACTTCCGGTTCTGTATATTTCTATGGCATCGCTGTCGAGGAGTAATTAGCTGGTGAAGTGGATTTACTTATTGTAGAGTTACCAAAAGTTATCATGAGCATTGTAATGTTTATCATAAGCATTCTAAAGCAGATGTCTTAACAAATGTCGACCGGGAAATTATTTACGAGCAGTTCATTCATACCTATGCAAGATCGCTGTGGAAATACAGGCCGGATGTCAAAAGACAACGAGCGCGGCGCTGAAAAGGGGCGGGGCTACATAAGGTCTATACACACCGAAGCACCTATGGCGGAAAAAAAAAAAAAAATAGCCGCAAAAAGTTTTCAGAATTCATAGTATAGTATGTGTACAGCACAACAGCAAAGAGTTTGTTTACATTTTAGACAAGTCAATTTGCGATACCGAACAGGAGAACATGGATCCATTCAGAATTACTAAATGCTTGACAAATCACAACATTATCCTGAATGTGTGTGGGAACAATGTATTGAAATGTGTCTTTGCATAAATACAATGTGTGATCAGTGCATCGAGATTATATATAATCATAATAATGACATCATTTACGCAGTTTCATCATCAATTCAAGGGCAGGATGGCGGTTCCACTGAAATTGTATCAGAGGCTGTTTGGTTACTGATATTCTTCTAAATATCCAAAAATGGATTAGAAAATGGTAAAACCCAACTGTTTAACTCTGGGTGAGGGCTAAAATGAGCCTCTTTCGAAAAAAAAAAAAAAAAAGTGGAGTATCCCTTTAAGTATTTTGAGGACACAATGATGATGGTTTATAAATGCCTGAAGGATTTACATATTTAAACTTTGCCATGATGTCAAAGAGCTAGGCCTCTGAACAGGTACTCATCCCACACTTCCTCAGACTGAGGGGCTTCTGGAGGTTTGGCTCGGCGTTTGGTTTTCGAGCCATCTGCATTCGCAATGGAGTGTGTTTTTCAGCCATTGTGATTTATACGCCTGCTGCTGTGTTTGCTTGACCAGTCATGCGTGAACAACAGTGACTTGATTCTGCGGACATGGTGGCGACCGCAGGGAAGCCCCAGTGTTCATGAGTGTAGATGAGAGCTCATTACCACTTGTGTTCGCCTGCAAGCAAGAATTAACTCATGGATGTGCACAGGCATAAATCCCCCAACTTAGAGGGCGGTTATGTTGAAAAATGATATGGTACGATGAATTATTTTCATGTTTCTAGGTTTTGAAAACCACAAGTAAACAGGGAAAATAGCACAGCACCCACATCAACTTGATCTGTCTGTCGGGGACTCGAAGTAGATGAAATGACCAAAGTTTTCATTGGTGGTTTGCAGGATTTTCCCAAAAAAAAAGTAATGATAAATGGATTCTGACAATCAGAATCTAAAGTCAATTCTTGTCGACACTAATAAACAGCTGAATGTCACAATTAGCACAACACATTTCTTACGATACGTTTTTAAAAAGTCTTTATTCATTTTCTTGCAAACAAATTAGACAAGAAAATAATCATAATAAACATCACCCCTTGTAATTGAAGTGATATACCTCATAAAATGATACAAATATATACAATTTATTAATATATAATTTCCTTTATATATATATATATATATATATATATATATATATATATATATATATATATTTTGTCCTTTATATACTTTTTAGTTGATTTGTAAGAAAATATTTTTAATGAAGTGTGGGCAGATTTAGTTTTTAGATATTTTTTTTTATTTATTTTTTATTTTTTTAAAAAAAAAACTTTTAATAACTTTTATAAATTTTGTTTTTATTTGTCATTTATATACAGTTTAGCTTTTTATTTACTTTTTTTATTTATCACTACATATTTTACTTTTTAGTTGATTTGTAAGAAAATATTTTTAATGAAGTGTGGTCAGATTTAGTTTTTAGATTATTATTATTTTTTTTTATTATTATTATTTCAAAGAAACTTTTAATAACTTTTATAAATTTAGTTTTTATTTGTCGTTTATATACAGTTTAGCTTTTTATTTACTTTTTTTATTTATCACTTGTTTTTCGGCATGAATATACACGTGTGTGTGTGTGTGTGTGTGTAACGTTTCCTTTAGGCTGCATTTACACTGCAAGTCTTGATGCCGATTTTTCTGACTACATCCGATTTTTTTTTTTTTTTTTTTTTTTTTTACATAATCTTTTAAAAGTCAACCGTATCCGATTTTTGCATTTACACTATACACTACTGAAACTACCAAATGAAGACATTCTGACCCGGAAAAGGAATTAAAACAGCACGAAATGCAATGGATGCAGATGCGAATATAATTACCCAGTGTTTTGCTTTCCACAATATTTTGAGAAATCATCAAAAAAGTCAGCAAAACATTGGTCTCATACGGCAGAGAAAAAAGATGAGAGCACATATCCCCATATCTCATGAAATGTCTTCAAACACAGATTTTCTGATTTTATTTCTGTAACAACCCTGCATTTTTGCCCGCACCGTCTCTTCACCCCATCATCTTCAACATCACTTTTTTTAATGACTATGACTCTCATTTATTAGAGGAATATCCAATTTGTCTGCTTACATGGCACACGCAAATGCACGCATCCGATTTATTACCACATATGAGTGAGGCCTAAATCCGATCTGAGAAAATCGGAAGCCACACGCTTTTTTTTTCCTGCTTACACGTTCACCGGTCATATCCGAGAGGAAAAAAAAATCAGATTTGGGTCACTTGAACCATGCAGTGTAAATGGGGCCTTTGTTTGTGTAGTATTTGTTTTCTAACTCATATTCATTAGGATTGCTATGTTTATTAGTTCTTTTCTGTTTTCTCTTAGGTGGTTCGTGGCCTTCTGAAATTTTGGCCCAAGACATGTAGTCAGAAAGAGGTAAGTCTTGATAACAGTAATTACAGACAGCCATTATATTGGCACAGTTGTGCATTCATTACTATTATTTTTTTCACTTTCTCAGTGTATGTTGTCTGAGTTCCTGGTTTCTGTTTCTCTGCTTTATTTAGGTCATGTTTCTGGGGGAAATCGAAGAGATTCTGGATGTTATTGAACCCACTCAGTTCAAGAAGATTCAGGAGCCTTTATTTAAGCAAATCTCTAAATGTGTAGCCAGCCCTCATTTTCAGGTACAGTGTAAGATAGTGATCGCTGTCTGTCAAAGGCTAGTTGCAGTTACATTACGGTTTAATAGTTTGGGGGTTGGTAAGAAGTTATAAGACTTTATAAAAGTCTTGACTGTCACTTTTGATCAATTTAATGTGTTCTTGCTGATTCAAAGTAATTTCTTTAAATCTTATTGACCCTTATCTTTTGACTGCTGCACATTTTCAACACAAGTTATTGGCTCTCATTATGAATCTGTCTGTGTGGTGTCTGCAGGTAGCAGAGCGAGCGCTGTACTTCTGGAACAATGAATACATTCTGAGTCTAATCGAGGAGAATAATGCCAAAATCCTTCCCATCATGTTCGGAAACTTGTACCGGATCTCCAAAGAACACTGGAACCCGTAGGTTTTTTTTAATTGATCTTTGTTGCGGTCATTTGAACACTGGCACAGATTGGCATCAAATGTATAAGGGAAATATATAATGGATAGAAAGGAATAGTTCAGCCAAAAATAAAAATAGTAGTACTTTACAATAGTGTTTTATTTTATAACACATTAACAAACAAAGAGCAATGCATAATGTTTTAATACTGTCAATGTAATACTGTATAAACAGATACAACTTTTGTTTTTAAAAATGTATTTGCAACATTAACTAAGATTAATAAATGCTTTAGTAAAGTGTTAGCATGAAAATTGTATCATGGTTTATTCCAAACCACAGACCAAAAAAACAGAAATTATATAATAGTTCATAAATTTAGGGTTGATATGATGTTTTTAAAAGAACTAATCTTATATGATGCGTTTATTTTACAAAAGAGAAGTTAAAATCGCGAAATCAGAAATTGCACTGGGATGTTAAATTATTTAAAAAATATATTTATTCCTGTGACCAAAACTGAATTTTTCAGCATCATTCCTCCCATCTTCAGTGTCACATGATCATCAGAATCATTTTAATAATCTGATTTGATACTTAAGAAAAAAACAACTTTTATTATTGTAATCAATATTGAAAATAGTTTTTTTGTGGATATTTTTGTGGAAACTGATTTTTTGATTAATTAAAAGTTCAAATGAACAGCATGTTGTAACATTGTGAATGTCTTTTCTGAATAAAATGAGAGATTGTATTTGCTTAAAGTTGTATGAAAGTCTAGCCTAGAAATATAGATGCAAAAATTATTTCGCAGCCAGTGTGGTCTAGCAACTCTCCATAGACGTTTTAGCTGGAAAAAACAAACTGGTCAGGCCAATCACATCATGTATAGAGTCGGCGGGCGAGTTTAACATAATGACGACAGAGTTGCGACGGTTCACTGCTACTTGAAAACAAAGAATGGCTTCTGCTTTTCGATTCGGATTCTTTGAAACCAGAACAAAGAACGGCACTTGAGTCATTTAAAAAAAAGTTTGCTGACGGGAACGGTAAAAGTTTATAATATCAACTTGCTCCGCTGGTGGGAAAACGCTTGGGACCCAGCCGTCATCTTCTTCGTTGCTCTGATTGGTTGTAGCGCTATCCAATTGCGTGCAGAGAGAATTTGAAAGAGAACCGTTTATCCCGCCCCTCGAATTGAGCCCTGTCAATGATGAGTTCCCAGACCTAACATCTTGATGTAGGTCTGTCATACCAGGCTAATGAAAGTCTTTAAATGGTTGGAACCGTAAATCCTGCAAAGTCCGACAGTAAAGAAATGAGACGCAGGCTTGTTGTAAACTCTTTTTTACTCTTTGTCTCAGGACGATCGTGGCCCTGGTGTACAACGTATTAAAAACACTGATGGAGATGAACAGCAAACTGTTCGACGAACTGACAGCCTCGTACAAATCTGACAGACAGCGGTAAGAATACCCCTTTACTCTTTTCATGTGCATTCACTCTTTGAATACACGGCTCATGATTGCCATCACTTCTGTCCTCAGAGAGAAGAAGAAAGAGCAGGAACGTGAGGAACTGTGGAGGAAGCTGGATGAACTCAGACTGCAGGAGACATCAGCCATGCAGAATAACAGGCATGAGATGCAGTTCACCTACAGCAACAAAAACACCAACAACAACAACCTTCACGACAAGGAGGAAAACACGGCGGCAGCCGTCACTGAGAGAAGTGCGAGCGAATGACCCCGCCCTCTTTCTTTACTCCGTTTTGTGCTGGTCTGCAAATGTAAACCAATCTAGAGAGCAGTAAAAGGATATGGACCTTGAGCAATAATCTACATTTTTAAACGAGAACCTTTTTTTCTGAAAGAGTATATGTAAAACTAAATCAAAATGCTATTTTCTCCTGGTAAATGATAATATATTTTATGTATGTAAGTCTATTTTGGATGTAAAGTGTGGTTATAGTAAATTATAAATTTTTGTCTAATCAAAGATGTAAAATTTTCAGACACTTAAAAAAAAATGAATTCTTAAATGTACACTATGTAACTTTCGGTTAAAAAAAAAAACGTAAGCATTTTGCGGAGGAACATTGTTGTGGTTGTGATTCGGCTCTGCGTGATTTTGCGGATGAATATGGTTATTATACTGCTTATAAAACATTCACTACTAGCCTTAAAGGAGTAGTTCACTTTAAAAAAAAAACTTTTGCTGATAATTTACTCACCCCCATGTCATCCAAGATGTCCATGTCATTCTTTCTTCAGTCGAAAGGAAATTAAGGTTTTTGATGAGAACATTCCAGGATTTTTCTCCATATAATGGACTTCAATGGGAACCAAACGGTTCAAGGTCCAAAAGACAGTTTCAGTACAAAATGCAAACTGTTCAAAGGGCTTTAAACGATTCCAGACGATGAATAAGGGTCTTATCAAGTGAAACGATCGCTCATTTCAAAAATAAATAACAAAGTTTAAGTTTTTGATCTGTGATGCGGGTTCGTGACTCTCTTGTTCGAACATTCAACGAATGAAATTACTCTAAAAAACGTCAAGTTTTAAAATGTACGAATCTTTTTTCTTTATTTTTTAAATGAGCGATCGTTTCGCTAGATAAGACCCTTATTCATCGTCTGGACTCGTTTAAAGTCCTTTGAAGCTGCACTGAAACTCTCATTTGGACCTTGAGCCGTTTGGTTCCCACTGAAGTCCATGATATGGAGTAAAATGCTGGAACGTTTTCATCAAAAAACTTAATTTCTTTTCGACTGAAGAAGGAAAGACGTCGACATCTTGGATGACATGGGGGGTGAGTAAATTATCAGTCAATCAAGTTTTTTAAAAGTGAACTACTCCTTTAATCGAGTTTAGATTGGAAACTCAAGCGGACTAGCTGAAGACGTTACTGTTGTTTTACACATTAATAGACATGGTACTTTCTTTTAAATAAATTCCAGCATAGCATTACAACAACCATGATGAACTGACCATTCACAATGGATAATGCTTTACTATCAACTCTGTTAGAGAGATACATGTGACAATTTATCTGTTCAATAAAACGGCTTCGCTTTTACAACTTTTCAAATCTCAGTTCTCGCCGCCTTCACAAAGCCCAGCCAATGTTGATTCTTGTTTTATTACGACTCTCCTCTGTTCGGCTTGTTTTTTGGTTTTTGTTGTCGTTTATTTTTTTTACATTTAGCTGCTTCATGTCAGCCTTTCTCACTCGCCAACCCAACGAACCTCTGCCACTCTCACACCACACACACGTCATAGCATCCGGAGCAACTTTTCTGTCTTTACGGATCTGACGAGAAGCACGGACAAGTGACGCTTTTATGCTACTTTCCACAAAAAACCATCCCGACAGCTCTAAAATATAAACACTTATAATAGACTTGCCATAGTGAATCAGGAAAAGTAAAAAAAAAAAAACGTTTTGTATTGACTCATGTTGCGTAATGTACCTTTATGGTGTGGTCACATTCACGCAACAAATTTGACGTTTGTGAAACTCAGTCATTTCAATAGGAATTGGAGATTTTGTGCAAGGACAAAAGATTTCTCCACAGATTCCACAGCGATGTCAGGTTGGTCGTGTGGATTCGACAGAAACTGCTTTTAAAAATGTCTTCATACATCGCTACAGACGATGAAGCTTTTTTTGCCGATGAAATTTCGCTAATGTGACTGCACTTTTAATCAGTACTTTTGTCTTGTTTTTAAATGTACAGCAAAACTGTATACTATATTAATCCAAAATAAAAAGATTTTAAGAAATATATAATACTATCTGTTATATTATTAGGGAATGTACCTTGAATTAATTTATTGGACACACTTTACAATAAGGTTTCATTTGTTCACCTCAACATTAACTAACACATTTTCAAGATCAAAAGTGAACAGGTCAATAAACAATCATATAAAAGCAATGTATTGCTCATTGTTAGTTCATGTAAAGTGAAACCACTTTACTTAAAGTCTGTATGTATAATGTAAGGTATTCATAATGTACGTTTATCTCTTTATAAGTAAAAAGTTATGATGCAGTATAATTGTTATACTTTCTGAATGTGTAACAATGAATATTGTAATAATAAATTGCATAAAGTATTGTAACTAGCTACAATTATTCTATGAACTATTTATATAATGCAAAAAAAGGCTTTAAGTAAAGTGTTACCGTAAAGTGTTACCAATTTATTTTTTATGAACATATATTCTCTCTAACAATTTGTCATGTGACGTTTTTACTTGAAAACGATGATTTTGACAAAAGAAAATGTTTTGTGTTAGCAGTAAATGCTGTATTTAAAGACTTTAGTTTTTTAATGGTCTCCAATGCAAAAAAAAAAAAAGTATAATAATATATGAAATTTGTTTCGATAAATGTGACCTGAGCTGAATATTAATGTGTGATGCCTGTTGCTCACATGATACACACAAGTTATACTCCTTGGAAGTGTCAAAAATTAGCCTTGGCAATGCAAAAAAAAAAGTGAAACTCCTGCTATTTAAGGAAGCACAAATGTAGTGAACCTGGTCAGAAAACCCTGTCCACGTGTGAGGAGATGAATCTGCATTATGTTGATCATCTTTTCATATTTTCATCATAATACCAGCCTTTGCATTATAAACTTAACATCTTTAAATCCTTCATTTGATTAAAAGCTATCGCTGTTCTGTATGATTTCAGTGCACTAGCTGTGCATTTTTCACATTGGGATTAAAACAAGCAGATACTAGTTCCATTTTAACTCAGGGATTACTAACACTCCCCACATAGAATTAAAATTATTTTTTTTTTTTGTAGTTTATATTTTCGACATTGAGTAATTCCTAAAGAACCTATAGATAAACAATATTTTAAATGAGACTCAATGACATTCCATTCAACATTCATTTTTTTGTTTTGCTTCAACCAAATATGTTCATGTTATGAAATGTTGTTTTTTTGCTGTGAGAATGTGTAAAATAACCTTGTTGTAATGTGCTTTCCTGCATTAAAAAGCCAAGCTGCTGTTTATTTTTATATGTCATATTAGTGGTTTGTATGCGCGGAATCTCTCTCTCTCTCTCTCTCTCTCTCTCTCTCTCTCTCTCTCTCTCTCTCTCTCTCTCTCTCTCTCTCTCTCTCTCTCTCTCTCTCTCTCTCTCTCTCTCTCTCTCTCTCTCTCTCTCTCTCTCTCTCTCTCTCTCTCTCTCTCTCTCTCTCTCTCTCTCTCTCTCTCAGATTCTTTTGAATACTGTTTGAATGAATGATTCAATGACTCCCTCATAAAAAAAGTTCGATTATTACTAAATGAATCTGTGTTTTTGAACGAATCTCTTGAGTAAATGATTCAATGGCAAAATCACTTGTCGCCACCTACTGGTGTAACGATGCAATGTAATCATTATTTGAAGCATCACGTCACTTTCAAAGGGCGCTTTACTCGCTACCGTAGACATCAGTTTATATACGAACTATAAACGTTTATCCCATTACTTCATTCAAGACAGAACTAATGATACTGTGGGTTTGAAACGACTGTTTATGAAGCGGTTTACCTAATCTGCTCTCTCTGGGCCAGAAAGGATTGAAAAATAACTGTAAAGTTAATATTCCTTTTAAAATAAATGCTGTTCTGAAAAGATTCTGAAATGTATCACAGTTTCCAAAAATTATTAAGCATCACAACTGTTTTCAACACTGATAATTAGAAAGTTTTCTTGAGCAGCAAATCATCAAATTAGTATGCTTTCTGGAGGGTCACGTACACTGAAGACTGGAGTAATGATGCTGAAAATTCAGCTTCGACCACAGGAATACATTTTTAAATATAGTAAAAAATATTAAAATTTAATTCATAATATAATGTATTTAAAATATGTTAGAAACATTTCTTTCAAATTATAATAATATTTCTGAATACTGATGTTTTCCTGTAGGCCTATTTTTGATCAAAATGCTGCCTTGGTAGAGACTTCTTTCAGGCCTCCATGATAAAATGATAAAGTGAGACAATTTCGATATTTTCAGGTATATGGTTTTTTTTTGTTGTTGTTTTTGTTGTTGTTGTTTTTTTCAGTTGTGCAAAAAAAAAAAAGAGGAAAAGGTTTGGTTATTTTTATATAGTATATTTTTATAGTGTATAGCTTCTTGAAAAACTTTGCTTGTCATTTTAGGTTATGGTAATTGATTTGTAAGTTGTGGTCCAGTGCTGGTTCAGTGTTAGCTTATGGGAAATGAAATGGTGAGACGTTTAATTGTGATGTTCAGCGTTCCTCAACAGTGCAGGGCCTAAAGGTTGTTTATGCATGGACTGGAAGCGTCTGGCCCTTTTAATGGGAAGTTATTGTCGTGATGGATGATGGAAGCGGTGAGCTGCTTTAATCATGGAGACTTTGAAATAAAGGTCAGTTAGCAGCGAGAGATGAATCCATCACGAATATAACACGATAAATGCCATCCTCTGGTGACGAGCAGTCCAGTTGTTTAAATGTTGTTTTATTAACAAAGTTCGGGAGGAGCACGTCCAGTTCACGGGAGTGGGGTGAACTCGGCAATCAATGATAAAAGGTATATATAGATTCAGCAAAGTCACCTCACTCCATCCATAGTTTAGCAGCAACCCTCCACCGCCCCTGAAATACCCAGACCGGCCCGTCTGGCACCAACAACCATGCCACGCTCAAAATTGCTTAAATCACCTTTCTTTCCCATTCTGACATTCAATTTGCAGTTCAGGAGATTGTCTTGACAGGACCACACCCCTAAATGCATTGAAGCAACTGGCATGTTATTGGTTGATTAGATAATTGCATTAATGAGAAATTGAACATGTGTTACTAATAATCCTTTAGGTGAGTGTATGTATGGTTGAACTTAAATCAGATTTTTTCAATATATTGTGAATGTTAAAATAGACATTATTTGTATTAACATTTGTAATATTATTATGTTTAATGATGAATGTGTTGAAAATGACAATTGAAAAACATGAGTTTTAGCCTAAGCTCATTCTGTGTTTGTGTTTTGATTGTTGGTAATGGTTACATTGATAAAGCGAGACAAGAGGAATTCACAGGAGCATTTAAAGCAAATTTGATGGACAAAAGTAATCGCTATGTTCTAGTAATATAGCAAGCTGTTTTAGCTTAAATTGTACCCAGCCTTACTCGGCATAATTACGTTTTTACTAGTAAGAATTCAATTGGAGAGCTCTACAATTCAAATCTTACTAGTAACAATTCAATTGCAGAGCTCTTTCAATTAAATGACAAATCTCTCAAATCTCTAATTGTAATAATTGGGTTAAAGAGATCTAATTGTAAATCTTACAAGTAAAAATACAATTAAGGCTGGGTAGGCCTACAATTTAAGCTAAAACAGCTTGCCATATTTGTAAGAAGTTTGTTTATGATGGATACATGTACTTTTATGAGCTTCAAACTGATTGTGCAATCAAGAGCCAATCAAAAGAGCAGGATATTTTTAACATAACTCCCATTGCATTCGTAGAAGTCATGTATGGCTTCAGGGTAAGTAAATAATTTTCATTTTAAAGAAAACTACTCATTTAATAGCTAAAAAGTGTTCATATTGTAATTTTGTAACACTAAGGCTTTGCCTTAAAAATCAAAATGACTGAAAAAGAAGTAAACTTATTTAAAGAGCCATCGAAGTGGTGTACCAGATTACAAAATGTGCAACAATAACAAAAAAAAAAAAAGACAATTTTAAAAATGTCTTTTACACTCTCTCAGAAAAGAAGGTCTACAATCTGCCACTGGGGCAGTACCTTTTAGAAAGGTACACTTTTGTTCTTTTTAGGTAGGCTACTAATATGTAGCTAGGCTACCTCTAGGTACAAGGTGATCTACTCTATTGCACCCTTTAGGCACAAAAGTGGGCCTTTTGAAAATATCCTATACTGTGCATTGACAGGTTTTTATTTGTCTGAGCGTGCATGGAGTTTCTCTGCTTTTGAAACAACACAAGGTACAGGGAGTCTGTCGCCTTAACTTGATAATCAACGTGTTCGTATGTTCTTCGTGATTCTGACACATAACTGACTTTCCCAGGACTCAGAACATGCCTCTTTCTTTTTTTTTTTTAAAGAACTGGAATTGATTTAAAATAGAAAAATCGTGTTGAGAATGAGAAATGTCTAATCACTTCATGATCTAGTGACATTTCTCATTCCTCCATATTTAAGTCTCTGTAAAGACATCGCCAGATGTGTGTTATCTATAATGGTCCAGAAGGTGGCGTCTCAGACCTGCGTGTGTATGTGTGTGTGTGTGTGTTTGTGTGTGTCTCGACATGACGGGCTTTCAGTGAAGGGACAGGACCATCTCTGGCAAAGGTACTATGACTTTCAGAAACTCTTCACCAAAACAGAATAATACTGATCCATGGCAGCTCTGGGTTAATTATTATTATTATTAGGGGCCAAGCACCGAAGGTGCGGAGGCACCTATTGTATCTGTGCCGGTTCTTATTATTATTATTATTAGGGGCCAAGCACCGAAGGTGCGGAGGCACCTATTGTATCTGTTCCGGTTCTTATTATTAGGGGCCAAGCACCGAAGGTGCGGAGGCACCTATTGTATCTGTGCCGGTTCTTATTAGGGGCCAAGCACCGAAGGTGCGGAGGCACCTATTGTATCTGTGCCGGTTCTTATTATTATTATTATTATTATTATTCTTCTTCCGACTGGGCGTCTATGGCAGCCCATAGACCGGTTTGCGGGAAAGTTGTTTTGGTTTGACATTCTGATAGAGGACAGTCCCAACTTTAAATACACCAATTTTGGTGTCTCTAACTCATTCCCTCTAGCGCCACCAACTGTCCAAAGTTTCACTTTTATTATGCTAATAACTTTTGAACCGTAAGGCCTATCAACAAAATTCTTTTTTCCTCTTGTTCCTGAGCTCATGCCGATTCGATCGCACCCTATGACGTCATTTTCCGTCATAAAAAAACGGCCGCCATTTTGAATTTTCCAAAAAACCTACTTTTGCGAACTCGTCCTAGACGGTTTGTCCGATTTTCACCAAAATCGCACCGGATCATCTCCAGGCAGTGCTGACAAAAAGTTATGGAATTCAAGATGATTCGAATAACCGTTTTTGATAAACGCGTAAACAAAATTTACGTAGCGCTTGCAAAAACAGACGTGAGGTTGTATCTCCGCAACGCTTACTCGTTTTCACACCAAACTTGGTACGTGTTATCACAAGCATGACCTGAGGCTACGTGCTGTGTTTCGGCGCAGCGCCACCTAGTGGTCCGGAGATATGAAAAATGGCTATTTTTGCTCGTAACTTCTGAACGGTTTGTCCAAAAATCATAAATTTGGTCTCGTTAGATTCAGGGCGTCATGCAGAGTCCACCGATATCCAATTTTCCCAGAACGGCCATTTTGGCGGTCGGCCATTTTGAATTATGTGCTAAAATGCTGTATTTTTTGAACGCATGAATGAAATGTTACGAAACTTGGTATGGGTCATCAGTACAATGCCCTGAAGGAGCCTGAGAAGTTTCGAAACAGCGCCACCTAGTGGTGAATTTTTTTTTTCAAACTCTTATAACTTTGGGTGTGGTACACTTATTTTCACGGAAGTCATCTTTTTGAGTTCCTGAATCGTTGCCGAGTCCAACGATACTAAACATGCTGGGTTTCGTGTTACGGTTGGTGTAGCGTAGCGATTTAGCGCGAAAAAAACACTTGGCGATATCTTCAAAACCGCTGTTCCAAACGAGACGAAACCATCGTCAAAAACACGGAATCATAGCTTGTTAACTATACGCTAATGCCCAAATGCGAAAATATTGATAGTAAGGGGTAGTAAAATTCAAACAAAGTCATGTGTCAGTCATTTTTTACGTGTTTTTTCATATAAATGTTTATAACTCGGAAGTGAATTGAGATATTTTCACCAAAACTGACACACATATGTATGGGGTCACTCTGAGGACACATAAAAAAAATTGTGGGACTGAGCCTCTTGGTGGCGCTATAATAGAACAAAACGTGAAATTCCCATTGACTTCAATAGATTTTTGTGAATTAAAATGCTATACTAAACAAATGCATTGGTGTAATATTACAAAACTCAGTGTGTGCCATAAGCAGCATGCCCTGAAGGTACTCAAAAGATTTTGAGACAGCGCCACCTGTTGGTCAAAAGTTATAATTAATTTCTGAGAACGCTAATAACTTTTGAATAAATTTTCCTATTGCAATGAAACTGATCTTAATAGATTCCTTCTGTTATGTCGAAAGCATAGATATCAGGTTTTCCATAATCAGACAAACTTCCTGTTCGCCATCTTTATTTCTTTGAAAAACCTTCTTTTTCGAACTCCTCCTAGACCGTTTGTCCGATTTTCACGAAAATTGAATCGTATCATCTCCAGACCGTGCCGACTAAAAGTTATGAATTGCACGATGATAGACAAAACCGTTTTCGTATACCACAGCATCAAAATTTAGGCATGCTGCCAAAATTACTATTTAGGCTTTATCTCTGCAATGCCTTCACATTTTGACACCAAACTTTGCATGTGTCATTGTCACCTCACTCTGACCACATCACATCTATTTCGTAACTGCGCCACCTATTGTTAGAAAGTGATAACCCATTAAATCGTCTTATAAGTTAATGTTTATGTGATTTTCTTAGCCATTTGCCCAAAGTTCTCTCAAAATGCCCTTAATTGCTCCTTGCTGCAGTTGGTCTGCCACTCCTTGCCATTTTGGCATATGTTGCCGCTTCTTGCGCTTGGCCCCGGTAATGGCTGCTTGCAGCTATATTTATTATTAGGGGCCAAGCACCGAAGGTGCGGAGGCACCTATTGTATCTGTGCCGGTTCTTATTAGGGGCCAAGCACCGAAGGTGCGGAGGCACCTATTGTATCTGTGCCGGTTCTTATTATTATTATTATTATTATTATTCTTCTTCCGACTGGGCGTCTATGGCAGCCCATAGACCGGTTTGCGGGAAAGTTGTTTTGGTTTGACATTCTGATAGAGGACAGTCCCAACTTTAAATACACCAATTTTGGTGTCTCTAACTCATTCCCTCTAGCGCCACCAACTGTCCAAAGTTGCACTTTTATTATGCTAATAACTTTTGAACCGTAAGGCCTATCAACAAAATTCTTTTTTCTTCTTGTTCCTGAGCTCATGCCGATTCGATCGCACCCTATGACGTCATTTTCCGTCATAAAAAAACGGCCGCCATTTTGAATTTTCCAAAAAACCTACTTTTGCGAACTCGTCCTAGACGGTTTGTCCGATTTTCACCAAAATCGCACCGGATCATCTACAGGCAGTGCTGACAAAAAGTTATGGAATTCAAGATGATTCGAAGAACCGTTTTCGATAAACGCGTAAACAAATTTTACAAAGCGCTTGCGAAAACAGACGTGAGGCTGTATCTCCGCAACGCTTAATCCTATTCAGACCAAACTTGGTACATGTTATCACAAGCATGACCTGAGGCTACATGCAGCGTTTCGGC
This sequence comes from Pimephales promelas, assembly GCF_016745375.1. Next base: position 32,625,304 of record NW_024121432.1, on the reverse strand, counting down.
GCAGCGCCACCTAGTGGTCCGGAGATATGAAAAATGGCTATTTTTGCTCGTAACTTCTGAACGGTTTGTCCAAAAATCAAAAACTTGGTCTCGTTAGATTCAGGGCATCATGCCGAGTCGACCGATATCCAATTTTCCCAGATCGGCCATTTTGGCTGTCGGCCATTTTGAATTATGTGCTAAAATGCTGTATTTTTTGAACACATGAACGAATTGTTACGAAACTCGGTATGGGTCATCAGTACGATGCCCTGAAGGAGCCTGAGAAGTTTCGAAACAGCGCCACCTAGTGGTGAATTTTTTTTTCCAAACGCTTATAACTTTGGGTGTGGTACACTTATTTTCACGGGAGTCATATTTTTGAGGTCCTGAATCGTTGCCGAGTCCAACGATACTAAACATGCTGGGTTTCGTGTTACGGTTGGTGTAGCGTAGCGATTTAGCGCGAAAAAAACACTTGGCGATATCTTCAAAACCGCTGTTCCGATCGAGACGAAACCACCGCCAAAAACACGGAATCATAGCTCGTTAACTATACGCTAATGCCCAAATGCGAAAATATTGATAGTAAGGGGTAGTAAAATTCAAACAAAGTCATGTGTCAGTCATTTTTTAAGTGTTTTTTCATATAAATGTTTATAACTCGGAAACGAATTGAGATATTTTCACCAAAATTGACACACATATGTATGGGCTCACTCTGAAGACACAGGAAAAAAATTGTGGGACTGAGGCTCTTGGTAGCGCTATAAAAGAAGAAAACGTGAAATTCCCATTGACTTCAATAGAGTTTTGTGAAATAAAATGCTATACTAAACAAATGCATTGGTGTAATATTACAAAACTCCGTGTGTGCCATAAGCAGCATGCCCTGAAGGTACTCAAAAGATTTTGAGACAGCGCCACCTGTTGGTCAAAAGTCATAATTAATTTCTGAAAACGCTAATAACGTTTGAATAAATGTGCCTATTGCAATGAAACTGATCTTAATAGATTCCTTGGGTTATGCCGAAAACATAGATATCAGGATTTCCATAATCAGACAAACTTCCTGTCCGTCATCTTTATTTTTTTGAAAAACCTTCTTTTTCGAACTCCTCCTAGACTGTTTGTCCAATTTTCACGAAAATTTAATCGTATCATCTCCAGACTGTGCCGACTAAAAGTTATGAATTGCACGATGATAGACAAAACCGTTTTGGTATAACACAGCATCAAAGTTTAGGCATGCTGCCAAAATTACTATTTAGGCTTTATCTCTGCAATGCCTTCACATTTTGACACCAAACTTTGCATGTGTCATTGTCACCTCACTCTGACCACATCACATCTATTTCGGAACTGCGCTACCTATTGTTCGAAAGTGATAACCCATTAAATCATCTTATAAGGTAATGTTTGTGTGATTTTTTTAGCCATTTGCCCAAAGTTCTCTCAAAATGCCCGTAATTGCTCCTTGCTGCAGTTGGTCTGCCACTCCTAGCCATTTTGGCATATGTTGCCGCTTCTTGCGCTTGGCCCCGGTAATGGCTGCTTGCAGCTATATTTATTATTATTATTATTATTATTCTTCTTCCGACTGGGCGTCTATGGCAGCCCATAGACCGGTTTGCGGGAAAGTTGTTTTGGTTTGACATTCTGATAGAGGACAGTCCCAACTTTAAATACACCAATTTTGGTGTCTCTAACTCATTCCCTCTAGCGCCACCAACTGTCCAAAGTTTCACTTTTATTATGCTAATAACTTTTGAACCGTAAGGCCTATCAACAAAATTCTTTTTTCCTCTTGTTCCTGAGCTCATGCCGATTCGATCGCACCCTATGACGTCATTTTCCGTCATAAAAAAACGGCCGCCATTTTGAATTTTCCAAAAAACCTACTTTTGCGAACTCGTCCTAGACGGTTTGTCCGATTTTCACCAAAATCGCACCGGATCATCTCCAGGCAGTGCTGACAAAAAGTTATGGAATTCAAGATGATTCGAATAACCGTTTTCGATAAACGCGTAAACAAAATTTACGTAGCGCTTGCGAAAACAGACGTGAGGTTGTATCTCCGCAACACTTACTCGTTTTCACACCAAACTTGGTACGTGTTATCACAAGCATGACCTGAGGCTACGTGCTGTGTTTCGGCGCAGCGCCACCTAGTGGTCCGGAGATATGAAAAATGGCTATTTTTGCTCGTAACTTCTGAACGGTTTGTCCAAAAATCATAAATTTGGTCTCGTTAGATTCAGGGCGTCATGCAGAGTCCACCGATATCCAATTTTCCCAGAACGGCCATTTTGGCGGTCGGCCATTTTGAATTATGTGCTAAAATGCTGTATTTTTTGAACGCATGAATGAAATGTTACGAAACTTGGTATGGGTCATCAGTACAATGCCCTGAAGGAGCCTGAGAAGTTTCGAAACAGCGCCACCTAGTGGTGAATTTTTTTTTTCAAACTCTTATAACTTTGGGTGTGGTACACTTATTTTCACGGAAGTCATCTTTTTGAGTTCCTGAATCGTTGCCGAGTCCAACGATACTAAACATGCTGGGTTTCGTGTTACGGTTGGTGTAGCGTAGCGATTTAGCGCGAAAAAAACACTTGGCGATATCTTCAAAACCGCTGTTCCGATCGAGACGAAACCACCGCCAAAAACACGGAATCATAGCTCGTTAACTATACGCTAATGCCCAAATGCGAAAATATTGATAGTAAGGGGTAGTAAAATTCAAACAAAGTCATGTGTCAGTCATTTTTTACGTGTTTTTTCATATAAATGTTTATAACTCGGAAGTAAATTGAGATATTTGCACCAAAATTGACACACATATGTATGGGGTCACTCTGAGGACACATAAAAAAAATGTGGGACTGAGCCTCTTGGTGGCGCTATAATAGAACAAAACGTGAAATTCCCATTGACTTCAATAGAGTTTTGTGAAATAAAATGCTATACTAAACAAATGCTTTGGTCTAACATTACGAAACTCAGTGTGTGCCATAAGCAGCATGCCCTGAAGGTACTCAAAAGATTTTGAGACAGCGCCACCTGTTGGTCAAAAGTTATAATTAATTTCTGAGAACGCTAATAACTTTTGAATAAATTTGCCTATTGCAATGAAACTGATCTTAATAGATTCCTTGGTTATGCCGAAAACATAGATATCAGGTTTTGCATAATCAGCCAAACTTCCTGTCCGCCATCTTTATTTTTTTAAAACATTCTTTTTCGAACTCCTCCTAGACCGTTTGTCCGATTTTCACGAAAATTGAATCGTATCATCTCCAGACGGTGCCGAATAAAAGTTATGGATTGCGTGACGATAGACAAAACCGTTTTCGTATACCACAGCATCAAAATTTGAGGCATGCTGCCAAAATGACTATTTAGGCTTTATCTCTGCAATGCCTTCACATTTTGACACCAAACTTTGCATGTGTCATTGTCACCTCACTCTGACCACACATCTATTTCGTAACTGCGCCACCTATTGTTCGAAAGTGATAACCCATTAAATCATCTTATAAGTTAATGTTTATGTGATTTTCTTAGCCATTTGCCCAAAGTTCTCTCAAAATGCCCTTAATTGCTCCTTGCTGCAGTTGGTCTGCCACTCTTGCCATTTGGCATATGTTGCCGCTTTTGCGCTGGCCCCGGTAATGGCTGCTTGCAGCTATATTTGGCGCTGGTGCGGAGGCATATTGTATCTGTGCGGTTCTTGGCCAGCATGCATATTGTATCTGTTCCGGTTCTTATTATTATTATTATTATTATTATTCTTCCGACTGGGCGTCTATGGCAGCCCATAGACCGGTTTGCGGGAAAGTTGTTTTGGTTTGACATTCTGATAGAGGACAGTCCCAACTTTAAATACACCAATTTTGGTGTCTCTAACTCATTCCCTCTAGCGCCACCAACTGTCCAAAGTTTCACTTTTATTATGCTAATAACTTTTGAACCGTAAGGCCTATCAACAAAATTCTTTTTTCCTCTTGTTCCTGAGCTCATGCCGATTCGATCGCACCCTATGACGTCATTTTCCGTCATAAAAAAACGGCCGCCATTTTGAATTTTCCAAAAAAACGTACTTTTGCGAACTCGTCCTAGACGGTTTGTCCGATTTTCACCAAAATCGCACCGGATCATCTCCAGGCAGTGCTGACAAAAAGTTATGGAATTCAAGATGATTCGAATAACCGTTTTCGATAAACGCGCAAACTAATTTTACGTAGCGCTTGCGAAAACAGACGTGAGGCTGTATCTCCGCAACGCTTCATCCTATTCAGACCAAACTTGGTACATGTAATCACAAGCATGACCTGAGGCTACATGCAGCGTTTCGGCGCAGCGCCACCTAGTGGTCCGGAGATATGAAAAATGGCTATTTTTGCTCGTAACTTCTGAACGGTTGTTCAAAAATCATAAACTTCATCTCGTTAGATTCAGGGCATCATGCCGAGTCGACTGATATCCAATTTTCCCAGATCGGCCATTTTGGCTGTCGGCCATTTTGAATTATGTGCTAAAATGCTGTATTTTTTGAACGCATGAACGAATTGTTACGAAACTCGGTATGGGTCATCAGTACGATGCCCTGAAGAGCCTGAGAAGTTTCGAAACAGCGCCACCTAGTGGTGAATTTTTTTTTTCAAACGCTTATAACTTTGGGTGTGGTACACTTATTTTCACGGGAGTCATCTTTTTGAGGTCCTGAATCGTTGCCGAGTCCAACGATACAAACATGTCGGGTTTCGTCTCACGGTTGGCGTAGCGTAGCGATTTAGCGCGAAAAAAACACTTGGCGATATCTTCAAAACCGCTGTTCCGATCGAGACGAAACCACCGTCAGAAACACGGAATCATAGCTTGTTAACTATACGCTAATGCCCAAATGCGAAAATATTGATAGTAAGGGGTAGTAAAATTCAAACAAAGTCATGTGTCAGTCATTTTTTACGTGTTTTTTCATATAAATGTTTATAACTCGGAAGCGAATTGAGATATTTTCACCAAAATTGACACACATATGTATGGGGTCACTCTGAGGACACATAAAAAAATTGTGGGACTGAGCCTCTTTGTGGCGCTATAATAGAACAAAACGTGAAATTCCCATTGACTTCAATACAGTTTTGTGAAATACAATGCTATACTAAACAAATGCTTTGTCTAACATTACGAAACTCAGTGTGTGCCATAAGCAGCATGCCCTGAAGGTACTCAAAAGATTTTGAGACAGCGCCACCTGTTGGTCAAAAGTTATAATTAATTTCTGAGAACGCTAATAACTTTTGAAAAAATTTGCCTATTGCAATGAAACTGATCTTAATAGATTCCTTCGGTTATGCCGAAAACATAGATATCAGGTTTCCATAATCAGACAAACTTCCTGTTCACCATCTTTATTTCTTTGAAAAACCTTCTTTTTCGAACTCCTCCTAGACCGTTTGTCCGATTTTCACGAAAATTGAATCGTATCATCTCCAGACCGTGCCGACTAAAAGTTATGAATTGCACGATGATAGACAAAACCGTTTTCGTATACCACAGCATCAAAGTTTAGGCATGCTGCCAAAATTACTATTTAGGCTTTATCTCTGCAATGCCTTCACATTTAGACACCAAACTTTGCATGTGTCATTGTCACCTCACTCTGACCACATCACATCTATTTCGTAACTGCGCCACCTATTGTTCGAAAGTGATAACCCATTAAATGATCTTATAAGTTAATGTTTATGTCATTTTCTTAGCCATTTGCCCAAAGTTCTCTCAAAATGCCCTTAATTGCTCCTTGCTGCAGTTGGTCTGCCACTCCTTGCCATTTTGGCATATGTTGCCGCTTCTTGCGCTTGGCCCGGTAATGGCTGCTTGCAGCTATATTTATTATTATTATATTATTATTCTTCTTCCGACTGGGCGTCTATGGCAGCCCATAGACCGGTTTGCGGGAAAGTTGTTTTTGGTTTGACATTCTGATAGAGGACAGTCCCAACTTTAAATACACCAATTTTGGTGTCTCTAACTCATTCCCTAGCGCCACCAACTGTCCAAAGTTTCACTTTTATTATGCTAATAACTTTTGAACCGTAAGGCCTATCAACAAAATTCTTTTTTCCTCTTGTTCCTGAGCTCATGCCGATTCGATCGCACCCTATGACGTCATTTTCCGTCATAAAAAACGGCCGCCATTTTGAATTTTCCAAAAAACCTACTTTTGCGAACTCGTCCTAGACGGTTTGTCCGATTTTCACCAAAATCGCACCGGATCATCTCCAGGCAGTGCTGACAAAAAGTTATGGAATTCAAGATGATTCGAATAACGGTTTTCGATAAACGCACAAACTAAATTTTACGTAACGCTTGCGAAAACAGACGTAAGGCTGTATCTCCGCAACGCTTCATCCTATTCAGACCAAACTTGGTACATGTAATCACAAGCATGACCTGAGGCTACATGCAGCGTTTCGGCGCAGCGCCACCTAGTGGTCCGGAGATATGAAAAATGGCTATTTTGCTCGTAACTTCTGAACGGTTTCTCCAAAAATCAAAACTTGGTCTCGTTAGATTCAGGCATCATGCCGAGTCGACCGATATCCAATTTCCCAGATCGGCCATTTTGGCTGTCGGCCATTTTGAATTATGTGCTAAAATGCTGTATTTTTTGAACGCATGAACGAATTGTTACGAAACTCGGTATGGCTCATCAGTACGATGCCCTGAAGGAGCCTGAGAAGTTTCGAAACAGCGCCACCTAGTGGTGAATGTTTTATTCAAACGCTTATAACTTTGGGTGTGGTACACTTATTTTCACGGGAGTCATATTTTTGAGGTCCTAATCGTTGCGAGTCCAACGATACCAAATATGTCGGGTTTCGTCTCACGGATGGCGTAGTGTAGCGATTTAGCGCGAAAAAACACTTGGCGATATTCAAAACCGCTGTTCCGATCGAGACGAAACCACCGTCAGAACACGAATCATAGCTTGTTAACTAATAC